>PVIU01009846.1:0-73660 GCA_004026605.1 Ondatra zibethicus | reverse complement strand
ATGATTATCTTGATTACCATTATAGAAATTTCATCCGATGGATGGAGATAGAGACAGAGACCCACATTCACATCAGAGCAATGGATTGAGCCCTCAAGGTGCAGGTGAAGAGCAGAAGGTGGGAGAAGATGAGTTAGGAAGTTAGGACCGTGAGGGGCTGGTCCACCTACTGAGACAGTGTGCCTGAACTAATGGGAGCACACCAATCCACCTGGCCTGGGACTGAATGAGCATATGATCAAACCAGACTCTCTGAATGAGGCGGCGAAAGTTGGCAGATGGAGAACCCATCAACAATGACACCAGGACCTATTTATTCTGCATGTATTATCTTTTTGAGAACCGAGTCTTTTTGAATGCACTCCTTCCTAGGCCGGGAGGGATTGGGGCAGGCCTTGGACTTCCAACAGGGCAGGGCACCATGCCCTCTTTCAAGGAAGAAGGGGGTGGGAGGAGGGGTGGAGTGTAGTGGGAGGGGACTGGGAGAGGGGAAGAAAGGTAAAAATTTTATTTCTTTAATTATGTTCTTGAATGGAAAAAATAAAACAAAACAATGTATGGAAAAAAAGAAATGGAGGTAATGAAGAAAACACAAAATGAGGGATGGCTGGATGTGGAAAATCTGGGTAAGTGAACAGAAACCACAGAGACAAGTATAACCAACAGAATACAAGAGATAGAAGAAAGAATCTCAGATGCTGAAGATATATAGAGGAAATGAACTCATTGATCAAAAAAACAGCAAATCCAACAAATTCTTAACACAAAACATCCAGGAATTCTGAGACACCATGAAAAGACCAAACCTAAGAATAATAGGAGTAGAAGAAGGAGAAAAATTACAGCTCAAAGGCCCAGAAAATATATTCAACAAAATTATAGAAGAAAACTTTCTCAACCTAAAGAAGGATATTCCTATGAGGGTACAAGAAGCATGCAGAACACCGAATAGACTGGATTAAAAAAAATCCCCTCGCCATATAATAATCAAAACACAAAACGTACAGAATAAAGAAAGAATACTGAGAGGTGCAAAGGAAAAAGGTAAAACCTATGAGAATTACACATGACTTCTCTATGGAAACCATGAAAGCCAGAAGGTCTTGGATAGATGTGCTGCAGACTAAGAGACCATGGATGCAAGCTCAGAAAAGCTTTCTTTCACCATCGATGGAGAAAAAAGATATTCCAGGACAAAAACAAATTTAAACAATACATAACCACAAACTCAGCCTTACAGAAAGTAATAGAAGGAAAACCACAACCCAAAGAAGCCAAAAATCCCCCATAATAACACAAACATCTAACAACCCTCCACCAACACAACTCAAAGAACGGAAACACAAAACACTACCACCAGAAAAAGAAATAACTAGAGTTAACAATCACTGGTCATTAGTATCACTTAATATCAATGGACTCAATTCACCTATAAAAAGGCACAGGTTAAGAGAATGGATACGAAAACAGGATACAACATTCTGCAGTTTACAAGAAACACACCTCAACCACAAAGATAGACATTACCTCAGAGTAAAGGGTTGGGAAAAGGTTTTTCAATCAAATGGACCTAAGAAACAAGTGGGTGTGGCTATACTAATATCTATCAAAATTGACTTCAAACTAAAGTCAATCAAAGAGATAGAGAAGGACACTTTATGCTCATAACAGGAACAATTCATCAGGATGAAGACTCAGTCCTGAACATCTATGCCCCTAATATAAAAGCACCCACATATGTAAAAGAAACACTATAGGACTCAAAGCACATATCAAACCACACACACAGATAGTAGGAGATTTCAACACTCCTCTCTCACCAATGGACAGGTCAAACAGACAGAAACCTAATAGAGAAATAAGAGAACTAACAGAGGTAATGAATCAAATGGACATAACAGACATATATAGAACATTCCACCCAAATAGGAAAAAATATACCTTCTTCTCAGCATCTCATGGAACCTTCTCGAAAATTGATCACTTACTCGGTAACAAAGCAAACATCCGCAGATACAAAAATATTTTACAAACCACCTGTGTCTTATTGGATCACCATGGAAAAAAGTTAGAATTTAACAACAATTCTACCCTCACAGAGCCTACAATCTCATGGAAAATGAACAGTCAACTACTGAACCACCCCTGGGTCAAGGAAGAAATAAAGAAAGAAATTAAAGTCTTCCTTGAATTCAACGAAAATAAAGACACAACATGCCCAAACCTATGGGACACTAGGAAAGCAGTGCTAAGAGGAAAGTTCATAGCACTAATTGCCCACATTGAAAAAAAAAAAAGGAGAAGGCTCAGATTAGAAACTTAACAGCACTAGAAAAAAAAAAGAAGCAGACTCACCCAGGAAGAGTAGAAGACTGGAAATAATCAAACTGAGGGTTGAAATCAACAAAATAGAAACACAGAAAACGATCCAAAAAATCAATGAAACAAAGAGCTGGTTCTTTGAGAAAATCAACAAGATTGACAAACCCCTGTCCAAACTAATCAAAAGGCAGAGAGAATATGCAAATTAACAAGATAAAAAATGAAAAGGGGACATAACAACAGACCCTGAGGAAATCCAGAGATTCATTAGGTCTTACTACAAAAGCCTATATGCCACAAAGTTGGAAAATGTAAAAGAAATGGACATTTCTTAGATAAGTACCATATACCAAAATTAAATCAAGACCAGGTGAACAATTTAAATAGACCTATAAGTCACGAGGAAATAGAAACTGTCATAAAAAAAAACTCCCTACCAAAAAAAGCCCAGGCCAGAGAGTTTTAAAGCAGAATTCTACCACAACTTCCAAGAAGAGCTGATACCTATACTCCCTAATGTATTTCACATAATAGAAACAGAAGAGACATTGCCAAATCTTTTTATAAAGCTACAGTTGCCCTGATGCCAAAACCACACAAAGAGTCAACCAAGAAAGAGAATTACAGACCAATCTTGCTCATAAACATCAATGCAGAAATTCTCAATAAAATACTGGAAAACCAAATGCAAGAACATATCAAAAAAATCATCCATTATAATCAAGAAGGCTTCATCCCAGAGATGCAGGGCTGGTTCAACATACGAAAATCTATCAATGTAATCCATCATATAAATAAAACTGAAAGAGAAAATCCATATGATCATTTCATTAGATGCTGAAAAAGCATTTGACAAAATTCAACACCCCTTTATGATAAAGGTCTTGGAGAGATTAGGGATATAAAGATCATATTTAAATGTAATAAAAGCAATATACAGCAAACCAACAGCTAATATCAAATTAAATGGAGAGAAACTCAAAGCCATTTCACTAAAATCAGGAACAAGACAAGGCTGTCCACGCTCTCCATATCTCTTCAACATAGTGCTTGAAGTTCTAGCAGTAGTAATAAGACAACATAAGGAGATCAAGGGGATTCGAATTAGAAAGGAAGAAGTCAAACTTTCGTTATTTGCAGATTATGTGATAGTGTAAATAAGTGACCCCCAAAACTCTACCAAAGAACTCCTACAGCTGATAAATACCTTCAGTGATGTGGCAGGATACAAGATCAACTCAAAAAAATCAGTAGCCCTCCTATACACAAAGGATAAAGAAGCGGAGAAGGAAATCAGAGAAACTTCACATTTCACAATAGCCACAAATAGCATGAAGTATTTTGGGGTAAGACTAACCGTGGAAGTGAAAGATCCATTTGACAAGAACTTTAGGGCTTTGAAGAAACAAATTGAAGAGGATATCAGAAAATGGAAGGATTCCCCATGCTCTTGGATTGTTAGGATCAACGTAGTAAAAATGGCAATTCTACCAAAGGCAATCTATAAATTCAATGCAATCCCCATCAAAATCCCAACAAAATTCTTCACAGACCTTGAGTGAACAATAACTAACTTTATATGGAAAAACAAAAAATCCAGGATAGCCAAAATAATCCTATACAATAAAGGAACTTCAGGAGGCATTACCATCCCTGATTTCAAACTCGATTACAGAGCTACAGTAATGAAAACAGCTTGATATTGGCATAAAAACAGAAATGTTGACCAATGGAATCGAATTGAAGACCTGGATATTAACCCACAAACCTATGAACACCTGATTTTTGACAAGGGAGCTAAAATTATACAATGCAAGAAAGGAAGTATCTTCAACAAATGGTGCTGGCATAACTGGATGTCAACCTGTAGGAGAATGAAAATAGATCCATATCTATCACCATGCACAAAACTCAAGTACAAATGGATTAAAGACCTCAATATAAATCTGACCACACTGAAGCTGATAGAAGAGAGAGTGGGAAGTAGACTGTAACACCTGGGCACATGACAGCACTTCTTACATATAACACCAGTAGCACAGACAATAAGAGCAACAATGAATAAATGGGACCTCCTGAAACTGAGAAGCTTCTGTAAAGCAAAGGTCACTGCCATTAAGACAAAAAGGCAACCTACTGAATGGGAGAAGATCTTCACCAACCCCACATCGGACAAAGGTCTGATCTCCAAAATATATAAAGAACTCAAGAAACTAGACATTAGAATTCTAAATAACCCAATTTAAAAATGGGGTAATGATCTGAACAGAGAATTCTCAACAGAAGAAGTTCAAATGGCCAAAAGATACTAAAGGACATGTTCAACTTCCTTAGTGATCAGGGAAATGCAAATCAAAACAACTTTGAGATACCATCTTATACCTGTCAGAATGGCTAAAATCAAAAATACCAATGAAAACCTATGCTGAAGAGGATGTGGAGTAAGGGGAACACTCATCCATTGCTGGTGGGAATGCAAACTTGTGCAACCACTTTGGAAATCAATGTGGCAGTTTCTCAGGAAATTGGGAGTCAACGTACATCAAGGTCCAGCAATACCTTTCTTGGGAATATACCCAAGAGATACCCAATCATACTACAAAAGCATTTGTGCAACTATGTTCATAGCAGCATTATTTGTAATAGCCAGAACCTGGAAACAACCTAGATGCCCCTCAATGGAAGAATGGATAAAGAAAGTGTGGAACGTATACACATTAAAGTATTATTCATCACTAAAAAACAATGACATCTTTAATTTTTCATGCAAATTGATGGAAGTAGAAAACACTATCCTGAGTGAAATTACCTAGACCCCAAAAGATGAATATGGTATGTACTCACTCATTAGTGGACTCTAGCCATAAACAAAGGCCATTGAGCCTATAGTTCACAAGCCTAGAGAAGCCAAATAATAATGTGAACCAAAAGAAAAACATATATAGATCCTCCTGGAAAATGGAAGCAGACAAGATCACTGGGAAAAAATTGGGAGCATGGTGGGGGGACAGGGTGAGGGGAAGGGGAGGGGGGAGAGAGAAGGGAGAAGAAAAGGACTGGGGAGAGCTTGGGGGTGTAGGAGGATTGTGATGGAGGAAGGGCAGAGATAGGAGCAAGGAAGAAGATAATTAAGGGAGCCATTTTAGTGTTGGCAAGAGACATGGCTCTAGAGGGGATCCCCAGGTGTCCACGGGGATATCCCCAGCTAGGTCCTTGGGCAGCAGAGGATATGCTGCCTGAACTGGCCTTGTCCCATAATCAGACTGACGACTATCTTGAATATCATCATAGAACCTTCATCTGGCGGCAGATGGAGATAGAGACGGAGACCCACATTGGAGCACTGGACTGAGCTCCCAAGGTCCAGTTGAGGAACAGAAGGAAGGAGAAGATGAGCAAGGAAGTCAGGACCATTAGGGGTTGGACCACCCACTGAGACAGTGTGCCTGATCTATTGGGAGCTCACCAAATCTAGCTGGACTGGCACTGAACGAGCAAGTGATCAAACCTGACTCTCTGAATGTGGCTGACAATGGGGGCTGACTGAGAAGCCATTGATAATGGCACTAGGACTTGTTTCTACTGCATACTGGCTTTTGGGACCATAGTCTATTTGGATGCACACCTTCCTAGGCCTGGATCGAGTTGGGAGAACCTTGGATTTCCCACAGGGCAGGGTACCCTGCCTTCTCTTAAGACTGGAGGGAAAGGAAGGAGGAGGAGTGGGGGAATGTTAGGGGAATGGGAGGAGGGGAGGAAGTAGAAATTTTTCAATGGAAAAATAAATTTAAAAATTGTCAGATAAACAACTTAAAAAAAAAGCCCAGGATCTAGTGTGGTCTCTGACCGATAGCATAGAAGTCAAAAGATCATACAGTACATGTGATTTCTCCCCTATGGGTGAGTGATGGTCTAGGGAGGGAGGTTTCTGAGGACTGCTTCTATACCAAAAGATGTGTATGATGTCCTCCACAAATAGCCAAAAGATAGCCAGGGCCTTAACAACCTTCACCCTCAGCTTACTGAATGGAATGTAGATATTTGATTTTTATCTCCTCACTGAGGAGACACCCCTGTGTGATTAACATTCCTGAATCTCTTAATGCTTCTCTGTGAGTACAAGGCCCTTGTACCCTCTGTAGTACTAAACATAATAAAAGCAATTTACGGCAAGCCTAGAGCCAACATCAAATTTAATTTAGAGAAACTCAAAGAATTCCACTAAGATCAGGAACAAGACAAGGCTGTCCATGATTTCCATATCAATTCAATCTACATATTTTAACTAGAGCAAGAAGACCACTAAAGTAGACCAAGGGAATACAAATTGGAAAAGAAGAAGTTGAAGTATTGTTATTTGCAGATTATATGGTAGTATACATAAGTGACCCTAGAAATTATACCTCAGAATTCCTACAGGTGATGAACACCTTCACTGAAGTGGTTGGATACCAGATAAACTCAAGAAAATCAGTAACCGTCCAATATACAAATGACAAAATTCATCTTCTTTATGACTCAGCACTGTTGTCAGCTAAAAATCACTAGATGACCTAAAGCTCAGAGTGTGTGAGGAGTATTAATTCATTGCATACATTGATGTCCTAATCCTTCTCTCCTACTTGAATTCCCCCTAGCTTCTGCTCCTAGTTTTTTCTTTCTCCCCTAAAAAGTCTCTTTTTCTGAGGAGGCTTGAAGTGATAAATAAAGTGAAAGAGTTAACTCTCATTGGTCAAAACACATTCCTAGAGCAAGTGTTTGGATGAGGAAGAATTAAATAACATCTTCATTGTGGTCATCTTGCCACTTTGGTTTTTCTATCTTAGCGCCAGTTTGAAGTCCCTGACACTAGTTCATATTCAGCACTGTACTAGCTTTCGAGGGTCCTGGGTCATCATCTCACATGGAAAGAACAGTGTTGCTTTATTTCCAGTCATGGAGGACACATGCTTATATAGAAATGGGTGATAAGCAGCATGGAAACTTTTTATATGAAACCTGAAATCCATTTCCTTTCTAAATTATTTTATTCCTCATCCACCAGCTGCTTATGACTGATCATCTTACTCTTTCAAAGGAATCTTACTTACATGCTGGTTCCAGGGTCCTTTATTCCCTCTCATTCTGCCCAAATGCTCCCATCAAAAAAATCTGCATATACTGATACAGTTAGAGAACTGTCCTAGTGCCTTACACATTAACTCTAAGACAATATATTCAATATAGCAACACAGGCATAAGAGTATAGCCTTCAAAACAAAAGTCGTGTAACAATACGGTCCACTAAAACAGTGCCATGGCTACCAATATCATTCACTGTGACATTCAAAATTTAAATAAATTGCACAATATAGCTCCTTGTTTTCCCTTACGATGCTCATCCAGTACTTTCTCATCTCACTCTAACAACATCAACTAACTACTTCTTGAAATTTTTAAATATGCCTCCATTTCCAGAAATGTAATTCCCATTTCTCTGTGAGCATCTTTTATTTCTTGACTTAATATTTCTTTTATCAAAGTATTTTGAACTTCGATGCTATTTAACTTGGTATGTACCGTCTCAAGCATTTACATAGCATTATGAACTACATAAACCTGTTACCTAGGAACAAAAATGATTAGTTAATTATTTCTTTTATTATATGTCTTTGTTGTCTTTCACAGCATTGGGTTCCAAATTATTTCCAAGGAAATATAAGATGTTGCATCAGTTCATTCATATACTCATGGCGCCTAATGTGGGGCTGACCAAATCCAATTAAAAGTTTGAGAGAGCTTGGGAAGTTACTCTAGATAGGAAAGAATAGAGTTAAGCATGGCTTCATGATAGCAGCGCTTTTTCAGGTGGGCTCTGCTTGCTAGAGGCAAGCATTCTCATTTAAGAGAGGCTTCCTGACTCAGCTTTACCTGCAAAACCTTGCAGTTCTTTTAAGAGATTCTGTCACAAAACACTTAAATGATGTTGATAAAAAGCTGATTACATATTTTTTGGTGATGGCAGGGACCTTGAAACACCATAGATTTGTGGCAATAAACATGGCTCTGGCCAGTACCTCTACCATGAGGCTAGACTCTCAGAAAAAAGCTAAGGAATTTGGTGTAGGAGGTCCTTCTATTTATGTGTTGCTTTCATTGGTTAATCAATAAAGAAACTGCTTGGCCTGATAAGGCAGAACTTAGGTAGGCAGAGAAGACAAAACTGAATGCTGGGGAAAAGGGCAGAGTGGGAGACGCCATGGATCTCCTGCCTGAGGCAGGCGCTGGTTAGAATCTTGCTGGTAAGCCACAGTCACATGGTGATACACAGATTTAATAGAAATGGGTTAAATTAAGATATAAGAATTAGCCAATATGAAGTTAGAGCTAATGGGCCAGGCAGAATTTAAATGAATACAGTTTCTGTGTGATTATTTCAGGTATAAGTTATCTGGATGCCTGTGATGGAACAAAAAGGCCCATTCTCCTTGCAACAGGAATGAGCTGGATCCAGCCACTGAAGCCACAGCTTTAATCCTAGCCAAATTAGCAAATTAAAGACTCATGTAGTCAGAGAGAGAGAGAGAGAGAGAGTAAAAATAGATTTAAACACAAAGAAAATCTCTAAATGGTTTACTGTATGTTTAACTATATTTGTAGGCTTGGGAGAAAAAAAAGGATAAAGACCTTAAAAGAAACAAAAAAGAGAGTAGTTGGGTGTGGTGGCACATACCTTTAATTCCAACACTTAGGAGGCAGAGGCAGAAAGATCTCTGTGAGTTCAAGGCATGGTGACACACACCTTTAATCCCAATATTTGGGAAGCAAAGGAAGATGGATTTCTCTGAGTTCAAGGACAACCTGTGTAGGAGGAGGTCCCGCTTGTTCATCTTGGCCACCCAGCTCGCAGAGCCCCAAAATAAGCAAACAGAAACTGTATTAATTATATCAGTGCTTGGCCCATTAGCTCTAACTTCTTATTGGCTAACTCTTACATATTAGTTTACCCCATTTCTATTAATCTGTATAAAACCACAAGCAGTTGGTTACTGGGTAAAATTCCGCACATCTACCTATGACCTCAGATCCATGGCATCACTATGACTCTGCTTTCTTCCTCCCAGAATTCAGTTCTGTCTTATCCACCTACCTAAGTTCTACCCTATCAGGCCAAGGCAGTTTCCTTATTCATTAACAAATACAAGCAACACACAGAGGAGACTCCCACATCACCTCCCCTTTTCCAGGTTACAAGTTGTTATAGATAATGGTCAAGAGAAAAGATAAACAAAGGAGAGTCAATTCAGAGTTCTTGTTTTTTAAAAAGGGGGTGAAGTGCTGTGGGACAATGATTTTACCCTGTAAAGATTTGTTTCTTATACTTGTTGAACAAAATGCTTATTGACCACTAGCTAAGCAGGAAGTATAGGTGGGATGTCAAGGCAAGAAGTAGAGGTGGGGCAATGAGAACAGGAGAATTCTGGGAAGAAGAAAGATTCAGTCTGCAGTCATCACCCAGGACAGAGCAAGCAAGATATGACTGTCTCATTGAAAAAGGTACCAAGCCACATGGTTAACTCAGACAAGTATTATAAGCTAATATAAGTTATGAGTTAATAAGAAGCCTAATAGGCCAATCAGTTTATAATTAATGTAGACCTCTGTATGTTGTTTCTTTGGGACTAAATGGCAAGACCAGGTGGGACAGAAATCTTGGTCAACACACTCAGGCAATGACCAGCTCCTTATTAGATGTATTTTCACACACCATTATCAAAATTGAATATTTATATCAGATTTATCTTTGATTTGCTTATCTTAACTTCTATGAAATGTAAGGTCCCTGAGAGTAAGAATACTTTTGTATTTTGATCACTGCTTTGTTTATGTATGTATTTTATGAGGTTATAGTACTGATACACACACAAAATGTTGTATAAACATATTAAAAATAGGAAAACTGGATTTCCTAAAGTAGAAAAGTTGAATTTTGATATGTCTTTATGAAGCAAGTGCTGTCCTTCATAGATATATAAAAGAAAACATAATGAAACTCATCATACAAATATAACCAGACGCTGTGGAATAAAATTTATATTGCATACTCTTCACAAAAGGATTGAATCATATATACACTGCATAATAGACTTAGAAGGTTAGTTTTAAATGTTTAAAAAACATTCAATTTACATTTATAAAAAAATCAATCACAAACACTAACAATACTATGTGCACCTGCCAACAGACAAATGCATTCATTAAGCCTGTAAAAAAATGTATGCATGAGGCAACAGTACCATATTCCTATCATTATAAAAGGAAAGAGACTTTTTGTACAATTGTGTACACTGGTTTTCAGGCAGAATGTTAATAATCAATAATCAGTACATTGAAGTAACTAAATGTACTCTTAAATGTGCCTGCAATTTCAGTTATTTTAAATAATTTCTAGAAATACAAGTATTTCATAACTCATCTTTTTCCCATAGTGGTACTCTCTGCATGATCTCCTCAGAAACCCAATTTTAAAGCTAGGATTTTTTCTGTCATGATATCAGAATAGCCTTGGGCTTGTTGTGAATTTTCATACTTGATTTTATTTTATAAGAATGGCAGGATCATATATTTTAATTTTATTTATTATATGTAGTTTAAGAATCGCCTTTGGGGGTTTATTTCCCCTTTCTCAACCATCAGAAACTTTTGTTTTATTGCAATAAAGCAATGATGTTAGTGATTTTGGAAAATGAGGTAATTTAAACTTTCAGTTTCAAGATAACTAATGTTCATTCAATACATTCAGAGTTCTATCAGTCACATATGAAAACAAACATTAGAGATGTGCAATGGATTTGCCTCACCTCATTCAGAAAAAAAGACCTTCTTTTATTCCTTCCAGACCAACACATGTGGATGTGTGCTTCAGTCCTCTGCAGTTTTACTGCAGAATAAGGGAACAAATCCTCTGTATAAACATTTGCATATAATTGTTGAATTACTCTCAGGTCTTGCTGATAATGTTTGATTGTTTTGGAAAATAGCTGCATTAATGAGTTTCATAGCTTTCTTTTCACACTGTTAAAAAAAGTAAAAAGTATAAAAGAGAAAAAAAGGAGAGGGAGTCCAGGAATCTATAAAACTGTCTTAATGTAATATTCATGGCTAAGTTAACCAGAAATAATTTTTAAAAAAATGAATGAATAAGATAAAAATGTACCATAGGACTGAAGGCACAGTGTCCTTTAATCACAACACCTGGGCAGAGACGACAGAGGACCCAGTGTTCAAGGCCAGCATAATCTACATAATGGACCAATATGAGATACATGAGACCCCTTCAAATTTTAAAGATATCAGTATGTTTAGAAATGATGGGTTGTCTAAACTTTAGAAGAAACAAAAAAGTTGACTAAGTACTTTCCATCCTAGAGCCCTCTCTGGATATCAAGCAAAATCCTAAATAATAACTACAAAGAATAACAGTTTATCATTTGTATAAAATTAACATTCTTTGAAAACACATTCTTATGAAATCAAATTAACTTTGTATGAAGTTATATTTCTAGTATTTATTATGTATGATTTAAATAAAAGCTTTTAACTACTATAAGCAATAAATACACATGAACGCAACTTATGGAACAAAAAATACTTTTAAGAATCATGACACAGAGATGGGGCTAATCTAGCAATATTTGTAACACAAACGTTTGAAATAATGTTTCTTTACATGACTGATATTTATTAATGGAACTATTAATCCAATGATTATTTATTTATTATGCAAAGTAGGTCAGTCATTTCATAAGTACTAGGAATCTACCAAATACATAAACCTCATTTTCCACAAAATACCCCAATGGAAAAAGTTAATAGTAAGTGATGATATTCAATAAAATTATTAGGAGAAGTAATATAATAATATATTTTAATTACTAATAAAATATTTTAAAATATTAAGAACTCAAAAGGCATATTTAAGCATAGTATATTATATAGCTGAAAATTAGACATTTTCTGGGCATATAAACACAGATGTGCAAAATTTTTCAAATCTTAGGAAATTATTATGTTTAAACTTTTACTTTTGTAAATAATATAAGCATCCTTATAGTATACTAGGACAAAATCCTACAGCTATAATAATGTTATAAAAGACAGAAACTTGAAATTAGGCCTTGAGAAATAGATAATTGGATAGAGTATTTACCACACAAACATGGGGATCTGATTTGCATCCTAGGACCCTCACAAATGTGAGGCATAGCTGTGGCACTGAACCTCCAGTGCTGGAGAGGTTTGAGAGGTCTTAGCTACTCAGCCATCCTAGCCAGCTGAAGACCTCCCGGATCAGAGGGAAAACCCAGTCAAAATATTGGATGAAAGATTACTCAAAAACACACCTGACATTAACAACTAGCCTCTACATGTGTGCACAGAAATGTTCACACCTGCAAACACATTTTAAATTAAAAAGGCTTATTTCTATTATTCTAAATTCAATGTGTATTTTGTGTCATGTTCACAATCAGTTGTGGTTCTTTGTGCTTTGGTGGCATATCTTTTTGTTTAATTTTCAATAATAAAGATACAAAATTGCTTAATTATTTTTCACATTTAAAAATCTATTATTTCCATCTGGAGAATATGACATTTTCTCCATGTTTATAAGTGATCATGTACAAAGACAGCCAGTGACATAGGAAGAGATACACAGAGAGAAATAGAGACACAGAGGCAAAGAAACAGACACAGAGATTTTCATAGTGCTCAAGATAATTGATACCTCTTAACTATTAATATTATTAACTATTATAACTATTAATTATTATTAATATTAACTTAATATTTGTTGTTTTCATTTCAAGCAAATTTGAAAATTATTTTTTGGGTTGTTATTTTCTCAAATTTTTCTTTATGTGCTTCTAAGATTTTATACATTTCTGTGTTGCAAGTGGTGTTTCAAATTTGTTCTTGAATTTACTAAGTATTCCTTTTTGTGAAAGGATAACATATCCCAAAATTATTTGCTTCTCCTTTATTATCAATGACTTTCATAACCTTCAGGACTATAAAATTGTCAGGAAAAGTAATAAAATAATATATTTTTAACCCATATTTTAATTATATATTATTTTATATATTTAATAAATATATATTAAATCTATTTGAAATTTTATTATGTTTTTTGCTAATGTTCTTTTCCAGTTATATTATTGTTGCATCTTCAATACTTTTATTTTTGTTTTTTATCTCACTTATTAAATTTTATTTTTAATGGATATATTTATTGAACCCTTTCCACTTACTTATAAACCTCATACCTTGCTATGTTCATTCAGTGATGGTAAATGACTTCCAAATGCATTTCATTGTTATTATTGAGTTAAAACTTAAATTACATATTTTCTTGTGCTAGAGGCTTTATGTGCATGAGAGAGATCCTACTAAATTATACCTGAACATAGATTCCAGCCTCAGGGTCATATTCTATTATTCTTTCAGAATTCTGCACAATGTTTGTACAAATCATTATTAAAATTGTTTGGATTTCATAGTCTTTGTTTCCCCCACAAAATCTGTGTCAACCGTACTGAACCAAAATTTACAAAAATCATGTTTCATTGTATATTTTAAGTGCACACAGAAATGAACATCTTAAATATCAGATGATTTGGCAGACCTCTTTAACAATCTATGTGCATGTGTGTTGTCCATGCTTTGTACTATCTATTCAAAACCATATCAAAGCTCTGCTCCAGCTGCCTTCTGGCCCCAGACACACTCTCTCTGGGTCCGAACTGCTACATGGAGTGGAACAGAACTCAGAAAAACAGGCTCGCTGCTCTGGAACCATTGAAGGAGCCCCACTTTAACAATCTTTTAGGGAATTTGGGCATTGTCAACCTGTCTGGCTACTGCCTGCTGAGCAGGAGTGCTGCATTCTGGAGGGTATTTTGCATCAACACTTCAGGGGGTTTTGGTGATTCAAACCACACAAATTTGCAATGAATCCACAGGTTTTCATCCTTTGTGGAGACAAAAGCAGAACCTCTTTTCCAAAGCATCAAATCCTTAGGCCCATATTTTAAAGTCAAAATACCTTTCTTAGCAGTTCCCAGAATCAAATGTCTTTCTGCAGTCCAGAACACAAAAGACAACACAATAACATACTTCTGTACACATTCTATCTTTTGGAGGCCCTCGATTCACCCTTCTGCCTCCTCTTTATTACTTTCCTACTGGCCAGTCTTCCAGAGGGCATCCCTCAGAGCATCTCTGGGGATTAAGAAATGCATACTCCTTTTAATCTGACTTGGCTTATTACCAGTCTGGAACACTTAAACCCCCTCCTGTAATAAACTAGTGGCTAACTTGAGCTATTGTTTGTACAAAATCTTTGGCTGTCTTCCCTGTTACTCCCATGCCTTGCTGCTTTAAAAGTTTTAGTTACTTTTTGAGGACTTCAATTCACCCTCCTGCCTCTTCTTTATACTTGCTAGTCTTTTGGAGGATGTCCCTTAAAGTATTTATGGGTATGAGAAAAAAACATTACCTTCCCTAATACGCTCCTCAATTGAGCCGGCAGATGGAGTGACCCCGTTCATGTATCCCCACTTTCCAGGTCTCAGTGGCACCTCCACTTGTCACACCAGTGGGGCCTGGATGCTGAGACTGGTGGGGTGTGCCGGGATTGAGACATGGAGGCTTCTTTTCAGGTGGAAGAACAGCAACCTTTATTTTGTCCCAGCTAAATGCTTTTATACTGGGAAGCTTCTGCAGAAAACCACTGGCCAGAAAGAACACAAACATCCTTGTCAATTACAGACAACAAGGAAGTTCTGCTGTCAATTAGGGGAGTGAAGGCAGCTAGATCACAACAAATTTGTATCAATATATAAGAACCTATACCAATGTAAATTGCCTATAAATAACAGCTCATAAGTAGACACACTAATCTACCTATTATTCCATTCCACCCAATCCTTTTTTTTTTTTCCAAAAGAGATCCAGGTATCAATTTCATTTCTACCCCTGATAACCTGATAACCAACCTCTAATAGATATCCCTAATGCTGAGCACAAAGTTTGTTGAGAGAGGGGACATCATTTTCTAGAATTACTTCCAGCTGTCATGGGGGCAATGTTATTTCTATTGGATACTGTAAGAAATAAAATGATGTTTAAGTTTCATGATTACTGTCTGGTACAGTTGCAGATAATCCTCTGAGTAGTCACTAGGGTTTTCTGAAATTCTTATTTAAAGTTCTGGCCAGAATATTTTAAGAAAGTGCACCATCTTCCTATGGCACCATAAGAAGGAGCCAAGTTGGAATCATCTTGAGAAGTTTGTAACCCAAAAATAAACTTAAAGTGGTGGTATCATCATAATGGCATCATATCAAAGAGGTGAAATCATTGTTGTAGGGCCCCATCTTCTTCCTAGAGACTTGAAAGATTACTACAAAAAATGGATTTTTGATTGTGGAAAACTTAAACATTATTCACATAGACATATATTCAAGGAAATATGCCATAGAGACAAAACTAGGTATAGGGAGAAGTAAAATTTTTGAAAGCAGAGTTTTGATAATAGTAGTCCCTAGATTTTTATCTTCCTTCTGTCCCATATCAAGTGGGTTCTGATATGAGATAGAAACTCTGACTTTTTCTTTTAACAAGCTTGGATTTAAAGAAGGATAGCCACTGTCCAACTCCAAAGCTAACTTTGAATTCTAATAGGTGATGACTACTATTATGTATGTTTAGGTATTGGTATCTTACCCTACAGAGAATATTCTTATTGTAAGTCAGAGTTTTCATTGCTTGATGATTCATCCTAGATAGCTATCTTTTCTTCTTTAAGAATCTAGATATCTAAGGTCTCTTGACTTTTCAAAGATGGTTATTTTCCTGTAAAGACAAGAACACAACCCTGCCCCAACCCTTATTAGGTTTCCTTATAACCTGTGGGATTGTCATCTCTGTGGATGAGCTGTGTTTTCTCTTTATAAAGAAGTTTCTCCTTTTCAAGCATTTGAATCAAATAGCAAAATGTTGTCCATGTAAGGGTAAGCTATAGATTCAGGAAATTGCTCACATATTATTTCCACTGGCTGATTTACAAACTATTACCACGGGGTGAGGCTATTTAACATTCCATGTGAGAGGACCCTCCATTGCTCTCTTTAAATAAGATGATAATTTTTATAAGTAGGCAATGTGAAGGCAATTCTTTTTCTTCTTCTTGCAAAGGTAATTAAAAGGTTAGGCAATAGGAAATTCAAAAGTATTCCAGATTGTAGAGGGCCCATTGGTTGAATGACCTTATTAACTGCTCTTAGATATGTCACCATTCTCCATTTTCAAATTTTGTTTTAACAACAAATAATACAGAAGAATTCCAAGGGCTGGTTGATTCTTCAATATGCTGAGCATATAGTTGCTCCTGTATCAGCTGTTCTAAGGCCCACATTTTCTCCATTGTTAAAGGCCATTGTTTAACCCACATATGTTACATAGTTAACCATTTTAAAGGTAGGGCTGTTGGTACCTCTGAAAGTTTGCTAGTTATTTTGTAGTTTATACAGCCTGAATCGTTGGTGACTGTTTTTTATAGTACCATATAATATCCTTCCCAGAATCATTAGCTGGCTGATGTTCCATTTCAGAGACTTCAGGAATGTTAGCCTGGATATTCCATTGCTGGAACAGATCATGACCCCATAGATTCACTGCTATGATTTCAGCCTTCCTCTTTGTCCTTCTGTCACTATGCATTCAGCCCATCTCATGCTTTGCTTTAATTGAGATATGGTTCCAGTTCCTATGAATTGAACATCTGCTTCCTGAAGAGGCCAATTCAAATGACAAAATTCTGGAGTAATAATAGTTACATCTACACCCATGGCCATTAATCCTTCAATTATACTGTTATTTGTTTGTACTCTGAGTTTTGGTGTTTGATAGAAGTCTACCCAAATATACTTCACTATTTTCTCCTGGAATTTTTGATTCATACTCCATCATTGTTCTATTGTCCAGAGCAGTATGCTTTTTTACAATAGGCAGTGGGTTTTCTAATTTTCCTAAGGAGGTGTGTCCTCAACAGTGACTGGGATTGACTGGACCACGTTTGACCTGGGGGACGTTTCCTGCTGGTAATGGGCTGTGTTGTTTGTCTCTTGTTGATATACATTCATTGGTCCAATATCAGCCTTTGCCACATCTACATAATCCAGAAGATTGATACCTTACTTTTGTCATTCCCAGAAGAAACATTATTTCTAGGAATGCCTTGTCTACAATTCCTTCTCAGATGGCCTATTCTACCACAGTAAAAACATTTGGCATTTTGATGTCTGTTCACATCTTTGGAAATTTCTTCTCCTACCCAAACCTCAGTATTATAGTCAAATGGCTCAACATTAGCTGTATGCAGGATTCATTCATTCATTGGTGTTCATCTGACCTTTAAAGACTCAAGTATCATTTTGCATTCTAAGCTGACATTTTAAAAAACCAGAAATTCAATGAGTATTCATCTAGCTTCTGGATCTGATACCCCTATTTGTACAACTTTAGTTAATCTTTGTAAAAAATCACTAAGGGGTTCTCTTGGGCCTTGTACATGATTCAATTCTTTTTCCTAGATTTTTTTTATCTTGTTTCAAGCTTTCAAGGCTGCTGAATGACATATGGACAAGATATGTTCATTCTATACAGCTTGCCTATCTGGATCAGTAAAATGACTCTCACCAACAATTTGATTTTGGAGGCCTCAAATATTTTGACTTTACCTTGATGTCCCAGGGCTTTAGCCTCATCTCTCTAGTAGCAATTCCACTGTAACCACAGCCTATCTTCTTCTAGCACAGCTGATTCTAATTGAAGTCAATCATTTGAAGTAACTTTATTGCTAGAATACCAAGACTTTACCAACTCCCTAATATATGGTGAATGCATACCATAAGATACTACTACTTGCTTAATATCTTTTAGATTTTCATACCTATAGGTTCTCATTTACATTCTGTATATCTGATTGGGTATTGAGTATTTGCTGGTTTTTCAGAGGTAATAACAGGATAAGGAGCTAAAACCCTTGGTAAGTCATGTTTGATTCTGAGAGGTACTGGCAATGCTAAATCCTTTGCCTTACCTCCTCTCCTTGCTTGTCAGTTCTGACAAGTTGCTCAATCAGTTCAAATATTTTTATCACTGTCTTTTGTAAAGGCTGAATCTCTTGACCTGTGAATATTTCTAATGATTTTGTCAAATCAATTAATTTCTGGTTCTCATTCTGCATATGTGATTCCAAGGTTTTAAATATTTCCATTAATGATATCCTCTCATATTTAGAGATTATTTGGATGGTGTGTAGATTGCCTTCCAAAGGGATGTTCTCTCTGCTAGCTTATCATAACTTTTTAACAGATTTTGATTATGAATTTCAAAAGTATGAATCCTTTCAGATAACTTCCCATTACCAGTCTGTAAAGACTGTATAATTTCTAAATGTTTCTCATTCTTGACTACTCTGTTATCATATCCTTTCTTTAAAGATATAATATGAAGATCAAAACTAACAGCCACCATATCCTCAAAAATATATTTACCATAGGTCATATAGCTCTTGCAGAAATTCATCTATAATAGAAACAAAAAGATTGGTAAATTATTGGATAGTGATATTGTTTGCAATTATCTTGGGGTTTGTTTGCAATTTTCAAATTTATTTACTTATTTATTTATTTATTAATCAAATTAACTTACCTCTGTCAAAATTTTCAGAAAATTGTTGTAGGTATAATAATCATAATTAGCCAGTAAATGTCAGTTTCGGCAGTAAAGCAGGTCCTAGATGAATACCTGAATTCCCTGAGACTTAGAATTACTAACCAATTTATTTAAATACTTAAGAGCAGCATGCCAGCTTATGGAGAAGGTTTGAGTTGGGAAGAAGATCAAGGAAGTCAGATCTTGCAGACAATCATGAAGCACAAGGTTACTGGCCAAAGCTTGGGCCAGGAGTCATTGAGCTGAATGGGAAATATAAGCTTGTGTTCTAGGTTCAGGTTTAGAGCACTTAGGGTAAGACCTTGACAGAACAGGCCTGGCAGCAGCTGGACCTCAGAAGCAAATCCTAGTTTGGGTAGCAGCAGTGAGACACATGGGCCAGGGAAGCCACAGAGGAGTTGTGACAGGAATCCTCAGGTGGTAGTAAGTTAGTCACTTAGTAGGTGGGACCAAGCCATGAAGGCAAAGTGATGCAGGAGAATTGTCTGTATTCTGTCAATCATGTTTTAAATAAATGCTGATTGGCCATTAGCCAGGCAGGAAGTATAGGCAGGAAAACCAGACAGGAAATGGAGGTGATGCAATGAGAACAGGAGTATTCTGGGAAGAAGGAAGGTCTTTCCCAGTCCTGCCCAGACCACCAAAGAAGCAGGATGTGATCTGCCCTGCTGAAAAGGTACCGAGCCATGTGGCTAACATAGATAAGGATAATGGGTTAATATAAGCTACAAGAGCTAATAAGAAGCCTGATCTAATGGGCCAATCAGTTTGTAACTTATGGAGATTCTCTGTGTGATTTTCTTTGGGACTTGCTGGCTGTGGGAACTGTGCAGGACAGAAACCCCAACAAAGCAGGCCCACATGTTACAGCAAAGGCTGGCAGAAAATTGCCAATTCACCGTGATGGGCCAACTGAGTCAAACCATGTGCATCCGCACCAGAGGGATAGTTCAGCTGCATGGGTTGGGAGGAAGCCACAGGTGGGGTTCTGGCAGGGACCAACAATGGTGTATCCTCAGGCCATGTTGGGTGTCAATTTGTAATCATACCAAAGAGTTACACAATGGCCTGGAATGGAGTACAACAAAGGTTTATTTATTTGGGGGTAAACTCACAGTAGAAGTAGCAATCTGCAGTTCCCTGTGTGTGCTGGGAACTAGAACAGAATCCAGCAGAAAAGAGAGCTATAAATGCTTTTCATCTGCCTTTATTGTACATGAGACGATACCCAAAGTGAGCCTGTATCTTAAAGGCTATTGGTTGAAGGAGTTCCCACAATATCCACTCACAAATTTATGTGCCCCTAAGATTGAGGTGTAATCATGAGATTCCATATATACATCACATGAGATTAAACACTACAATGCAGGTATAAAGGAGACACCAAGTTGCTTCAGCAAAATTAAGCAACAGTTTCCAGAGTTGATGGTCAAACACAACTTGTCTAGACAAATTAACCTCAATCAGATAATCATTCCTCTGGTGGATTGACATCTGAACACTAGTTGTCACCTGCTATAACTCTTATGGCACCTGACAATATTTGAAATGGTGTTGATATCCTATACACATGTTTGCAACTAATCTTTGTTTTCAAAACCTAGCACAACCAAGTACACAAACCATTAACTAGTGAAGCCATGAGGAACAGGGCAGGAAAGAACAGGCACAAGCAGAAATCAGGTGGAACAGCCACAGTACAAGGAGTGCTGGGGCATGAAGCAGCAATAAACAAAACCCAGAGAAAAATGGATGTTATGCAGGTCAATCTGGTCTTGGGCTCTATTAGTACTTAATTTGTCTCAGAGGATGGATCAAATTGGACTGATTCTTAGCTAGAGCCTCTCAATGCTCATGCAGTTGGTAGTTTTTTCATCAATCTGAGCAGAGAAACCAAAGCTCACTTCTGGGAATCTTTGAATCACTACCTATCTAATGTAGGCAGCTGAATGGCTTCCAGCCCATGGAGGCAATTGGACTGAAGGGAAAGAGAGCTTCCTGCATACTTACCTCATAGCCTCTGTCCTCAAACCTTCAGTGAGCTTCAACTAACTTTGGCTGCAAGATTTAAAGGATACTGGATCATTTCTCTCCAGTAAAAATCAGTTAAACCAAAAGAAAAATCTGTGAATACTTGGAAGTGGAAGAATGACATAGAAACCACTAACCCTGGATACACTACAAGACCGCTCACCAACAGACCCACAGCACTCATGTGCTCCAAGAATGACTAACATGGGTTCAGGGTTAGTTCCCAGACACTGTCAATTGTTCTTTCTTCTTTGTTTGAATGAAACCAATAGAAGACCTGAGGCACAGCATGGAGGAGTAAGGAAAGAGCCAGGCCAAGGGTGCCAGTAGGTGTGTTTTGATTTCTATGAGTCATTCATTATTTTCCCTTATTCACATCCAATTTTATTTCAAATTAGCATTATTTGTTTCAGGAGATGATATGAATTACAGATATTAATAACAACATAAAATATATTAAATCAGTGTAATACATCATTCATCTTAACAAGTAATTAATAATTAATAGTTTCAAAATGGTAAGATGAATATAAGTAAATTTAGTATGAGGTTCTTTTCATGAAAGTTGATGGGGGAAAGGCCACTAGCCAATCACATCAAGTTGGGGTGTGGCTACTTGGACCCCAGGTAAAAAATCGAGAGAACACAAGTTTGCTCTCTCTCCATGCGGTGTCCGCCGGTCGGATAGAACTGTGGCATGAGTAGTGTGAGTTCCCTCCTTTTTCTTTCATTAAAAATACCTGTTCCTATTGAGCTGGCTTGATTATTGAGTTCTGCCAACTTAATACTTCTTCAGAAAGTCATGACATTAATGTGTTATTTTATTGGGAGAAATCTTCTATTCATTTATTCTTTGCTTTAAAGGAGTCTGTGGGCTTCATGTTCTATTTAATCATGCCAAAATGAAGGGGAAAATGAGAACAAGAACCCCATTACTGACCTTGATCCAGAAATCAGGTGTTCTTGACTCTGAGGTTCTTAATTAGTAATCATGTGCATGGAACACACACACTGTGGGAAGTGCCACTCTGGGTAACGTGGGCTTCACTTGCGTAAGAAAGCCGACTGAGTGAGCCATGGGGAGAGAGACAGTAGGCAATGTTTAGTTGTTTTGAGTAGCACTCCCCGTGTCTGCACTGGCTGGAACTCTGGCATGGTTTCCATCAATGATCAGCTATGTGTCACTGAAGCTGAATATGACATTTCTTTCACAAGTTTCATTTAGTGATGGTGTTTTACCAAAGGAATAGAAACTAAATTAAACACTCTCCCATATCAATCATCAATCAAGATATGGCCACAAACCAATCTGAATTACTCAATTCCTTTAATTATGTTACACAAGTTATTATAGGTTATATTAAGTTGACAATAAAAGCTAATCAGAGTATATATACATTATGAACATGTATATATTATACATATCCTAATCTACTAAAATGAAGTATATTAAATGTGTGTAATTATACAGTTTTGCCAGTTTTGTCTTAATATTTTTTAAAGTATGGAGCAATAGTCCTCTCATATATAGAAAGAAAAGTTCATCAATGGAGTCTCAAATAGGTAATCCAAGAACTTAAAAGAATACAACATGTGGCAAAATCAAATTCTTTATAATTCATGAAGGCAAAATAAATTTAACATTTGAAAACAGACATAATGTAGATAAAAACATGTATCTCAACTATGTGAAGAGTTGCTAAGCAGGTAAAATATTTTTGAACAAGATATTCTAAATCACCAATGAATTGTTTGAATAATAACTGGGCAGGAAGGTATATGTTTTTAATTTCAAGATTTGGGAGGCAGAGGCAAGCAGATATCAGTTAGCTCAAGGCCAGACAAGCATACACAGTGAGATTATATCTCAAAAAATGTATTTGCGTTATAATATTTACATCAATGTAGACATTTTTAAACATCACATAGTTGTTGAGGAGCAACCCCCAAGAGAGCAGGCCCAAACTAGGGACCTCCACTGGAAAAGGCCTGAGCTGGCTACCTCCACAGGGAAGACCTGAGCCAGTGACCTCTGCTAGGGCAGGCCCGGGCCAGTGGTCTCAGTGGGAGTAGGCCAGAACAAACTCTGGGATTACAGAGAGAACCACAGGAGTGCCAAGTGGCCTTTGGGAACACCAAGGACCTCCAGAGTGACCAGAACCACAGATCTGACTATACAACTAGGAGCGACCATCTGAGCCTTGGATCCACTGACACCTGAAAGATAGATCACCAGAGACACAGCCCCAACTACATCAATCAGAGAAAAAAAATGGGTACATAAGTTAAGAACACACTCAACACCACAAAGTGCAACATGACACCAACAAAAACTAGTTGTGCTACACCAACAAGACTTGAATACCTCAATATAGATGAAGCAGAAGAAAATGACCTACAAATAACTTTAGGAAAATGTTTGAGGCCCTTAAAGAGGAAATAAAAAATTCACTACATAAATGGAGTAAAAGCCAAAAAAAAAATAGAAATCAATAAATCAAACTACAATCAATCAAAAGAGACAAAAAAGGAAATTTCATATTAGTAATAGGAAAAATCCATGGAAAATACTGAACATCTATGCCCCAAATAAAATACAAGGGCACACTCATATGTAAAAGAAACACAACTAAAGCTTAAATCACACATTAAATCCCACACACTATTAGTAGGAGACTTCAGTACCACACTCTTGCCACCGGACTGGTCTTCCACACAGAAAATTACCAGAGAAATAAGGGAACTAACAGTTGTTATTACACAAATGGACATAACAGACATCTATAGAACATTTCTTCCAAACATAAAAGAATATATCTTCTTCTTATCACCTCAGAGAGCCTTCACAAAAATTGACCACATACTAGGTAACAAAGCAAACCTCAACAGATACAGAAAAATTGGAATAACCCCATGTATCTTTACAGATTACCATGGCTTAAAATTAGAATTAAACAGTAACACTAATTTCAGAATGCCCCAAAACTCATGGAAAATAAACAATGCCCAACTCAATCATCAATGGGTCAAGAAAGAATAAAATGAGGAAATTAAAGACTTTCTAAAATTTAGTGAAAATGACCATGTAACATACCCAAATTTATGGGACAAAATGAAAGCAGTGTTAGGAGGAAAGTTTATAGCACCAAATGCCTACATAAAGAAGCTGAAAAATCCCACAGTTGTGAGTTAACAGAATACTTGCAAACTCTAGAACTTTTGTTCTCGAAGAACAGACTCACCCAGGAGAACTAGATGGCAGGAAATAAACAAATTGAGAGCTGAAATCAGCAAAATAGAAACAAAGGAAACAATACAAAGAATCAATGAGACAAAGAGTTGGTTCTTTGAGAAAATCAATAAAATGGAAAAGCCTTTATCAAAACTAAACATAAGGTAGAGAAAGAATATCCAAATTAACAAAATCAGAAATGAAAAATAGGATATTACAACAGACATGGAGGAAATCCAGAGAATCATCTGGTCATATTTCAAAAACTTGTCTCCCAACCAAAAAAAGCCCAGAACCAGATGGTTTCAGCACAGAATTCTCCAGGAGTTTTAAAGAAGAACTAATACCAATATTCCTCAAACTGGTCCACACAATATCAGCAGAAGTAACATTGCAAAACTCTTTTTTATTAAGTTACAATTCCCCTGATACTCAAAGCATTCAAAGACATTATAAGAAAGAGAACTACAGACAATCTCACTCATGAGCAAAAATACTCAATAAAATACTGGCAAACCTAATGAAAGAACACACCAGAAAAACCATCTACCATGTTCAAGTCACAGAGATGCAAGGATAGTTCAACATACAAAAATCTGTCAATGTAATCCACCATATAAACAAAATGGAAAAACAACCACATGATCATCTATCTGACTAGATGCTGAAAAATCCTTTGATAAAATACCATATACCTTTATAAAAAAGGTCTTGGAGAGATCAGGGGTACAAGAAACATACCTAAGCATAATAAAGGCAATATACAACAAGCCAACAGCCAACATCAAACTAAATGGAGAGAAACTCAAAAATATTCCACTGAAATCAGGAACAAGACAAGATTGGTCACTCTTCATATCTATTCAATAGAGTACTTCAGGTTCTAACTAGAACAATAAGACAACAAAAGATCAAGGGAATATAATTTGGAATACAAATCAAACTCTCACTATTTGCTGATGGTATGATAATTCACATTAGTGACCACAAAAATTTTACTAGGGAACTTCTACTACTCATAAACACTTTCAGTAATGTAGCAGGATACAAGATTAACTCAAAAAAAAATCAGTAGCCCTCCTTTACACAGATGATAGATGGGCTGAAAAAGAAATCAGAGAAACATCACCCTTCACAATAGCCACAAATAGCATAAAATAGTTTGGCATAACTCTAACCAAAGTAGTGGAAGACCGGTATGCCACGAACTTTAAGTCTTTGAAGAAAGAAATTGAAGAAGACACCAGAAAATGGAAAAATCTCTCGTGCTCTTGGATAGGTAGAATCAATATAGTAAAAATGGCAATCTTACCAAAAGCAGACTACAGATTCAGTGCAATGCCCATCAAAATCCCAGCAAAATTCTTCACAGACCTCAAAAGAACAAACTCAACTTCATATGGAAAAGCAAAGAAACACAGGATAGCCAAAACAATCCTGAACAATAAAAGAACTTCTGAAGGCATCACAATCCCTGATTTCAAACTCGACTATAGAGCCACAGTGCTGAAAACAGCCTGGCATTGGCATAAAAACAGACAGCAGGACCAATGAAACCAAATTGAAGATCTGGGTATCAATCCACACACCTACAAACACCTGATTTTTGTCAAAGAGCCTAAAAAATTATAAAATAGCAAAAAGAAAGCATCTTTAACAAATAGTGCTGGCATAACTGAATATCAACATGTAGAAGAATAGAAATAGATCCATATTTATCACCATGCACAAAGCTCAAGTCCAAATAGAACAGAGAACTCAACATAAAACCAACCATACTGAACCTCATAGAAGAGAAAGTGGATAAGAACATTTGAACGCATGGACACAGAAGACCACTTCCTAAATATTACCCCAGCAGCACAGACACTAAGAGAAACAGTAAGTGGGAACTTTTGAAACTGAGAAGCTTCTATAAAGCAAAGGACATGATCAACAAGACAAAATAGCAGCCTATAGAATGGGAAAAGATCTTCACCAACCCCACATTGGACAGAGGTCTGATCTCCAAAATATACAAAGAACTCAAGAAATTGGTTATCAAAAGAACAAATAATCCAATAAAAAATGGGGTACAGATCTAAACAGAGAACTCTCAACAGATGAGTTTAAATGACTGAAAGATACTCAAGGAAATGCTCAATATCCTTAGCCATCAGAGAAATGGAACTCTAAACAATTCAGGTTCAAATTTACAGCTGTAAGAATGGCCAAGATCAAAACACTGATGACAACTTAAGCTGGAGAAGATGTGAAGTAAAGGGAAGACTCTTTCATTGCTGGTGGGACTGCAAGCTGTTTCAGCCCCTTTGGATATCAGTATGGAGAGTTCTCTGAAAATTAGGAAACAACTTTCCTTAATTCCCAGCAATACCACTTTTGGATATATACCCAAAGGATGTTCAATCATACCTCAAGGACATGTGCTTAGCTGTGTTTATAGTAGCTTTATTTGTCATAGCCAGAACTTGGAAACAAACTATTTTGACCCTCGACCAAAGAATGGATAAGGAAAATGTGGTACATTTAAACAATGGAGTACTACACAGTGGAAAAATTTAATGACATCTTGAAATTTGCTGGCAAATGGATGAATCAATAAAACAACATATTGAATGAGGTAACCCAGACCCAGGAAGACAAATATCATATGTACTCACTCATAAGTAGCTTTTAGACATAAATCAAAGAAAACCAGCCTACACTTCACAATCCCAGAGAATCTAGACAACAAAAAGGACCCTAAGAGAAACTTATATGGATCTAATCTATATGGAGAGTAGAAAAAGACAAGATCTACTGAGTAAATTAGGAGCTTCAGGATCATGGGAGAGGCTGGAAGGGGAGAAGAGACAAAGGGAGGGGAGTGGAAAATTATGTAGCTCAATAAAAACAATTTTTAAAAAGCCACATAGTTTTGAAGATAGGCATTTAAAATGATTATGTGGATACTAATAATCTACTTTTATCATTTAAAACACTGTAATCATAAATTTAGGGATTTTTTTTCTAATTTTATTTACTTCCAAAAATTTCCTAACTTTCACATGAATTACTTATAACTTTCATTGTCATGGAACATTTATTTGTGTAGTAGAGTGTGATAATTCAAAACATCTATACAACATATAATTAACAGATAGAAACACTCTACATTATTCTCTTAAATATTTATCAAGCTTTTGCATTAGCAGCCTTTGAAGGCCTTTCTTCTAGTTATTGAAGGCTTTTTTTGCCTCAGACTCACAGAGATATGCATGCCTCTGGCTTCCAAGTATTAGTAAATTGTTACTAGATTGTAATCACCCAAATATATTGTTAAAACAAGATAGTTATGGATTCAACAATAATACAAATTAATTTAAATATTTAAAGTAAAAAATATTATATTCTGATTTGAGACCTTTTCACTTCAAAAGATTTCTCTTTTTAAATAAATGCCATCATGTTTACCTAAGCTTTTGAAACTACTGATATCATTTAGGTTGTTGTCAACTCTCACTTTTCTGACTTGTCTCTGGAACTTGGATGTAAGGGGTTCTACATCTGAGAATCTCAGAGTCTATTTCAAGTCAAGAGCATTGAGGATAAAAAGCAATGACTCACCAAAATCCCAGGGTTTCCCTTTTCATCATTTGACATAAATGGCAGATTAGTATTCTCTATCCTTTGTCTTTGCTTCAGGATGAAATTTTATTATGGTGATTGTAAATGTTGAAATATGTGCTCAGTGTGAAATAAAAAGGAATATGTTGGAAGCAAGTATATTTCTCTTCAAAAGTTATTGTATAAAATGGTATATATATACGAATGCCACTTCAGGAGAATATAGACACTGGGAATTAAGCCCAGTGGTAGAATGTTTGAAAAGAGATATAAGGCCCTAGTTTGATCTCCATGCTTATACTAACAAAGAAATGAACTTTAAATTAATAAGTAAAATATTCAAGGGGAACTCATGTATTTCTGTAACACATTCTAGATCTGTTGCTGCATACTCTTTTTTTGCTCAGCTCAACTCAATTATTTCACTTGTAATTTTGGCCAAAATTAGGTTCTATTAGGAAAGGGACAAAATACAAGAGAGAATAAGAAGGATCATCTAAGGAGGGGAGAAGAACATTTTCCTTGCCTGAATTTTGAAGTGAATTTTATCATTGGAAGCTCAGCCTTATTAGAAATCAACAACTTTTTTCATGACATTTTCATTTGGAGTTATAAGTCCAACTTTTAATATTGTTTAAAGTATAGCATGCTTCACTGTTTGACTTCTGGGGATGAATTTCCTGTCATACTGAAAGTGAGTCCCATCTGTTTTTAAATATCAACCCATCAGTGGCTTATTAATTTAAACCTCACTAAATATTGCTGGAAGCTGACCAGTGTATTCACAGCATGACATTGAAACAGATCAAAATGATACATGCTGTAGTAATTCTAAAAACCAATGTTCACAAGGCAACAACTGTAATTGTTCTTCAACTAATAAATAACTTATCTTTCTCTAGATAAATTTCTTAGCATATACATTTAATTGGTGTAAGGAAAGACATAATGAAGTCCAAGTTGGATGTTTAGTCTGTGAAATGGTAAAACTGCATGTACCTGCAGCCACAAGCAAAAATGCTTTGACTAATAATGTGAACGAGTAGTGTTTTGTGAATGAAACTTAAGAAATCATTGATAAATCATATAAAAATAAATTAGTATCAACTTCAAATGTTACTTAAATATCTAAAACCTCTCATTAGTCTATATGTAATACACAAACACTAGACCAAAAACCAGAAACTGTATCTTTAAGTCACATAACAGGTTTTCAAAATATGGAACATTTTCTAGCACAATTATAACTTTTTTCTTTCATGTATGTCCTTGAGATGACAAAATGAAGTTAAAGGGTTTTCTGAAGACCATACTGAATGAAATTCTAGAGACCACATACTCTTCAATGTTTTAGAAAGAACTCCATATTCCTCAACACTCTAAAACTTAGCAAAAGAGTTAGAAAGTAAAGAGTTTCAAGTTCTTTACTTCCCATCCTGAGGCAGGGCTCTTCTGACCATTAATCAATTATGTAATTTTCAACACCCTGTTTATAAGAGACATTTTCTGGGCAGCCGATTTCAAAAAAGTTCTGATTTTCTGCATAGGACAAAGTACAGTGAATTTTTTGCTTGCACACAGGTAGAACATTTTGAACCATTGGTGCAAATAAATGGTGCAAATGATAGAAAGTGTCAGTTTTTGATAAAAGCTTCAAAAGGGTCCTATTTTTATAAGGCACTCAAGTTTAACTAAAGCAAATATCCAGTAAATCATTCTTTGCTATTTTATGTTTATTAGAAACATGAGACATTACAGGATATTCTCAATGAATTTTACTAAAACTGAAGCATGAAGATGGGAACAAACATCAAAATTACTTTAAAAAAAAGGTTATTTACAGCTAATTTTCTTTTTGATAGTGTAAGCATGTAGTGGTAAATTATTTGTATTTTGATAAATAAATAATGCCTGAAGACCAGAGGCAAAGCTAAAGCAACTAGAGGTCAGGCAATGGTGATACACCCCTTTAATCCCAAGATTTGGGAGACAGAGACAAAGTCAGATGGGTTTCTCTGAGTTCAAGGCCACCCTGGGCTACACAAGATCACTGCAGGAATAAATCCAGCTGGTGGTGGCTCACACCTTTAATCCCAGTCCTAGGGAGTCACACACATTTAATCCCAGCACTAGAGGGAATATAAAATGAAAGAGAGAGAGACTTAGGCTGCTTTAGTTTGCTGTCACCAGAATGCAAGACTTCTCTAGTGGCTTGGCTACTTTGCTTTTCTAGTTTTGGGGTTGAACCCCAATGTCTGCTTTTTATTATTTATACTAGAGAAGTGTTGCACTATAAAGCCAACAGTTTGTTTACTATAAATTTATCTAATTGTCACAGTAAAAACCTTTTAAGTATTGTTCTAGTACTCTCAAAAAAAAAAAAAGGTGATTCAGGAATGGATGTATAAACCACAGTGAAATCTTTGAGAGCCCTCATAGCAAAAGACAGCCTGATTTATTCCAAGTTCCAAAAATATTAAAAACCATTTGGGCACAATTATAACTTACCCATTATACTGTACATAAAAAATGCTAACTGTAATTTTGAAATTTTAAAATGAAAGAGTTTTAGCTCCAGCCAAAAAACAAAGAATTTTGAGTTTGCTGTGAGACAATTAGTTGCCAAATTGCTCTCCATAATGACTTCTAAGTAGCCTTGATGATGGCAGGCAGAATTTGCAGCTCTGCTACATAAATGTTTGCCTAAGTTGACTTATTTAAAGCTTTGAGGAATAGGGCTAGTTTAATGATTAAGAGCAATTTCTCTGGAAAAAACAAAATGTGGATTCATAGAAGTAAGAAAACAGACCATCACTGAGACTCATAAAAGTTGTTCTAGAATATAAGGAAGTCATAATTAATTTGCTATTTGAATATACCAAATCAGATACAAATTAATTGTAAGTTACAGCCATGTTAACTTTAGTTAAATAATTTCTCTTATCCTTGGCTTGAATGTAAGGTTTAGTGGGGAAATGTGTCCTCAGATTCAGTTGCAACTTACCTGCCTACAGAAGGCCAGGTCACTAATGTGTACCTGGACATTGGGGATAATAAAATGTGACCACTAAGAAATACTTATATACCATACAGCATGTCAAAAGAAGACCTAACTATTCTGCATCCAGAACCAATTAAAGCATTCAGGTAGGATGGATAAGTAGTGACCACATGGATATGAGTATGATTTTTTACATGATACATAGGAAAATGTAGTATAGGATACTTCAATTATGAAAAACTATTACTGTAACAAATCCAAAAGGGACAGATAAAAAAGTGAGTTTATTTTTAAGAAACTACTCTAACTAGTCACTAAAATGAGCTATTCAGTTTATGCATAAAAACCATGAATGTGAAATGTGTATTAGAGGTAGGCAGTATTCTTGTTTCCTCAAGAATGCTCAGGATACTTGTTTAAAATATTGGCCTCCCTGTATTTTCTGTTAATAGGCTAAGAGGAGAAAAGATAAGAACTTCAAAAGGAAATGGTGCAATAAATATGGATTCTGATCTCAGGAAGAAGACAAATGATAAAGGGATTATGAAGCAAACAGACCTGAAAAAGTTAAATCAACAGCCTTTAAGTTGTTCAAACACTACACATCCTCAACAAGAAAGTCTTTTCTTTAGGACTAGCCTACAGCTGGTTTGTAGGACTTAACCTTGGAGATTTTGCAACATTTGGTCTGATAAGGAGGTTTTCTCCATCTGCGACTGTGTGTCATGCTGCTTTAATTTAACATAAGTGTACTTTATGTGGTTATCTGAATTCTCTGCTGATACAAGGAGAGAAAAAATGATGTCTGAATCATTGGAGTTATGTGTGTTTTCCAGACTAAAGGGTTGACCCTCAGTAAAAACCCTACAAACTATGATGTATAGGAGATTTTCTTGGCATATGATGTAAATGTCATATGATACACAGTTGTGAAAATCCAGTAAACCTCCACCCTATGGGAAACAAAATCAGAAATTGTGCATCTGATGTTTCTGAGCAAGTTACTAATAAACCCTTTTCATAATAATTTTAAGTACTATTTTCAGTATAATAAACCATAAGGTTTAATTATAAAAACTTTTCTAAATTATGTGAGCAATTCTCTATAATTATAAAGACTGAAAGTGGCCTTGGAAATCCTAAAGGTGAAATTTCTTTTGTTGTATCTGAATGTGGTCATTTTTTTAATTGTTTGATAATTTCACACATGTAAATAGTGTTTGTACACAAATACAAACCTTATTCCTTTCCCTGCAAACTGTCCCCTATTCCCTTGAAAATTTACATAGTGTATTAAAAAAAAGAAAATTGAAAAACATTGGGACTCTAAGTTGTACCTTTGTATAAATGGGTGATTATTGTGATAGTTTGTTTGTAATCTAACAAATAAAGCTTGCTTAAATATCAGAGTGCAGAGCTAAGCCACTAGTTAACCACAGAGGCCAGGCAATGGTAGCACAGACCTTTAATTCCAGCACTTGGGAGACAGAGGCAGATCAAGCTCTGTGAGTTCAAAGCCACCTTGGCTAACATGAGAGTGAATATGTCTAAAAGAGAAACAGAGTTCACACAAAGGTGATCTGAGTGCTTGAGATCACATGACTTTAATCTGAGCACTAGTCATGTGGAGATAATAGTGAAATGATAGGACAGAGAAGAATATTAGACAGGATCAGACAGGAACTCTGAGAATTCAATCAGAGCACGCAGTCTGAGGATTCATGGAGATAGGATAGCCCCTTTGGTATAAACATTGATAGAGGTATGAACTCTCTAACGGTTGCCAGCTCTGCTTCTCTGATCTTTCAACATTAACCCTGGTATATGACTCAGGGTTTGTATTATTAAGAACAATTAGAATTCATACAACATTTGGTACTCAAGTTTTGGGGTATGAATTCACAAAAATAAAAGCTGCTTGTGTGTGGCTTTGCAGTCACTGGCAAAGGCCAGAGTTGCATGCAACCAGAGTGAACAGCCCCACCAGCTACATTTTCCTTTCTTTTCTCCATGTGGGTGTTTCCTGGCCCCCTTTCCAGGGCTGTATATTTGTCTCAAAAACCATTCAAGCTTTCACTGTTCTTTGTAGCAGCAGTCAACCTCACATCTCCATCACCAACATTGGCAGATTTGCTGAGAAAATTGAGGATTCATAAATAGGGTAATTAGTTAAAAGATTTTATTGTCATGTTAAGAAATGGGAACCAATTACAGAACTACATTATAAAGTTATAGAGGAACAGCCAAAGGTTTTCAAACAAACAGCCTTAATATATCCAGTAACCTTACAGGAATTGCCAAATGATAGATATCCCCAAGGATCTGTAAAAGCTGATTTGACTCCTGTGGCAATGTTAAATTTAAGGAGATTCAAGGAAGCAATAGTCTCATATGGCATGCATTCACCATTTGTGAAACATATGTTATACCATAGTCAACTAGTAATAAATTTATCCCTCAAGACTTGAGAAAGTTGGTTAGAGCAGTCTTGGAGCCTTGTCCACTATAACAATGGAGGACCCAGTGGAAAGACGAAGCTAAAAACATTGAACAGTAGAAAAAGGCTAGAGGTATGAAAATCTCCCAAGACCAACATTTTGAGAGGGAGATTATGCTAATATAGAAAGGCAAGCCCTATATGATGTCCACATCCTGGTTTTAAGCCATGCAGCAAGTTTGAATGCTTGGACAGAATTGGGGAAGTAGGAAGAAAGATTGAGTCATTTACTAAATTCACCCTGGACCTGAAAGAAATCTTCACTAATTTTTTACAAAGGTTGACATCAACAGTAAATAGAATGGTATCAAATACAGAAGATAGACAAACAATAATAGAATCTCTGGCTTTTTAAAATGCTAATTCTCAAAGCAAAAGGATAGTTAGGCCTTTAAAGGCAAGATCAGCACCCTTGGGGGCATGGATCAAATATACAATCAATAATTAACTCTTGTGACCATGATGATACTTGGATAGGAGAGGTGATTCCCAGAGGTTAGAAGAAAAATCAAAAGGTCAAGTGTTTTAATTGTGACAAACAAGGTCATGTTAGTCCTATAAACATTGTTTCTTCTAAGCATAATTCAAACAGAATGTCTCTCCATCCTGGATTACACAGAAGGTGTGTCAAAGGCACATATTGGACTAATAAATGTGTATCAACAATGTACAGTCAAGGTAACCATTTGACATCCAGAAACTCCTTGAGCAGCCTCTCTTGGAGGGCCCCCCCATGTGAAATTTGGTTCAGTTATTTCCTGTCATCAGGGAGAAAACTTCTCAGAGCAATTAAAAAACTTAATGCCTATTGTAAGAGGCCATACTGCTCTGCATGATAGAACAGCTATAGAAGAGAGAACAAAAAATTCAGGAGAAAATATAAAGTGAGTATTTTGGAAAACTCCTATAAATGAGCAAAGACCAAAATTAAAAATACAAATAAAGGATGTTGTCACTGAAGATCTGGTAGACACAAGTATGGATATAATAACTGCATCAGAATCTTGGTATCCAAATTGGCATCTTCTTGAGGTAAATTCAGCTTTAGAGATAGGAACTTTATTTCAGGTAAAATAGTGCATGGGATGGGTCAAAAGTATAGGGCAAGAAAGACAGAGACAAAAATTAAAGCCATATGTCGCTTAACATAGCAATGAATTTGTGGGGACATGATTTGTTATAGCAATGGAATACACAGATTAACATTCCCCCAATCTCAGAACTAAATCATAAATTAATGTATATTTCTGGGGAAAACATTACAAGGTATTATAAAATTTTGTACAAACTTTCAGGTTGTACAAAAACAGGGCACAGCAGCTGCTGATTTTTCAAAGGCACCAACAGTCTAGCTTTCAAATTATTGACTGACAAACCATCATGGTTGTACAATGGTGTTTAACAACAGAGAAACTGCAGGCCTAGAACTGGTGGTACAGAAGCAGTTAAATGCTCAAAAAATTGAAGAATCCACCAGTCCTTGGAATTCTCCTGTATTTGTTATTAAAAAGAAATCAGAAAAATGGAGAATGGTAACAGATCTAAGACCTTTAATAAGGTCATTTACTCAGTCAATGGGTTCTCTACAGTCTAGAATTCCATTGCTTTCTCTATTGCTTAAAGGATGGCCTCTTATAGTTATTGACTTAAAAGATTGTTTCTTCATTATATCTTTACAAGAAAAAGACAGAGAAAAATCTGCCTTCACAATGCCTACTTTAAAAATTCTCATCCTGCTAAGGGATATCAATGTAAGATTCTCCCATTAGGAAAGTTAAATACTCCTACCCTGTAGTAATATTTTTTACTTTAGTCATTGGAAATGATACATAAGCAACTTCCTTAATCTATAGTTTACCATTTCATGGATGACATTTTACTATCTGATTCAAGTGCGCATACTTTAAAAAGAATGTTTGAGGAAGTAAGTAAAATTTTGCCTTGTTGGGGATTACAGATTGCTCATAAAATATAAAGAGTATTTTCTATTAATTATTAGGCAATAGAATAAATTTACAAAAAAAAGCCCAAAAAGGAGAAAATTAGGAGTTGTTCTAGAACAATTGCATACATTTTTTTCATATTCTTTTATTTTTTCCATTCAAAAAAATTTACATTTCCTCCCATTCTCCCAGTCCCCTCCTGTTCCCCCCTCCTCCCTCCCACTGCTTCCTTAAAAGAGGGCATGGTGCCCTGCCCTGTGGGAAGTCCAAGGCCCTCCTCCCTCCATCCCAGCCTAGGAAGGTATGCATCCAAATAGACTAGGTTCCCAAAAAGATAATACATGCAGAAGAGATAGGGCCTAGTGTCATTGTTGATGGCTTCTCAGTCTGCCCCCATTGGCAGCCACATTCAGAGAGTCCAGTAAGATCATATGCTCGTTCAGTCCCAGTCCAGCTGGATTTGGTGAGCTCCCTTTAGATCACGCACACTGTCTCAGTGGGTGGTCCAGGCCCTCACGGTCCTAACTTCCTTGCTCATCTTCTCCCACCTTCTGCTCTTCAACTGGACCTTGGGAGCTCAGTCCATTGCTCTGATGTGAATGTGGGTATCTGTCTCTATCTCCATCCATCGGGCAAAATTTCTATGGTGGTGATCAAGATATTCATCAGTGTGAATATGGGACCATGCTAGTTCCTGCACCCTCTCCTCTGCTGCCCAAGGACCTAGCTGGGGACATCCCTGTGGACACCTGGGATCTCCTCTAGAGCCAAGTATCTTGCCAGTCCTAAAATGACTCCAATAATGTAGAAATCATTCCCTTCTCCAATATCCACCTTTCCTCCATCTCTACCCTCCCACTCCCCCAAGCTCTCCCCAGTCCTTCCCTTCTCCCTTCTCCTTCCCCCTCTCCCCTTCCCCCAGTCCCCTACCCCCACCTCTATCCCCACCCCCGTATTCCCAACTTTTGTCTGGCAATCTTGTTTGCTTTCAATTTCCAAGAGGATCTATATGTGAGTTTCTTTGGGTTCACCTTGCTATTTGGCTTCTCTGGGCTTGTGAGCTATAAGCTTAGTGTCCTTTGTTTTATGGCTAGGGTCCACTAATGAGTGAGTACATACCATAATAGTCTTTTTGGGTTTGGATTACCTCACTCAGGATAGCGTTTTCTATTTCCATCCATTTGCATGCAAAATTCAAGATGTCATTGTTTTTTACTGCTGAGTAGTACTCTAATGTGTATATATTCCACACTTTCCTGATCGATTCTTCCATTGAGGGGCACCTCGGTTGTTTCCAGGTTCTGGCTATTACAAATAATGCTGCTATGAACATGGTTGCACAAATGCTTTTGTGGTATGATTGGATTTCTCTTGGGTATATTCCCAAGAGTGGTATTGCTGGATCCTGAGGTAGGTTGATTCCCAATTTCCTGAGAAACTGCCACACTGATTTCCAAAGTGGTTGCACAAGTTTGCATTCCCACCAGCAATGGATGAGTGTTCCCTTTTTTCCCTTACTCCACATCCTCTCCAGCATAGGCTATCATTGGTGTTTTTTATTTTAGCCATTCTGACAGGTGTAAGATGGTATCTCAAAGTTGTTTTGATTTAATTGCATATGTTTAATGACTTTCAAAAATTGCTAGGAGACATTTCCTATCTAGGGCTGCTATGGGGATAAAATCTGATGAAATGAGTAATTTGTTCAAAATCTTAGAAGGTGATGAGGACCTAAAAGTCCCAGAAAATTAACAGCTGAAGCTGAGAAAGAATTGGCTTTGGTGGAAGAGAAATTACAGCATGCACATGGGGATTGTGTCTATCTGGAACTTAACTGCATTCTGGTTCTATTACCCTCCAAGCATTCCCCTAAGAGGACTTTAATGTAGAGGGGAGATATTATCTTATTATTGTTTATGTGGATATTTTTACCACATAAACAAAGCAAAAACTAAAAACTTATGTGGAAAATGTCTCTCAGTTGATTCTAAAGGGAAAATGGACATTTCATCAATTAGTAGGAATAGACCCAGCAGAAATTATAGTATCTTGACAAATTATGGACAGAAAGTGAATCCTAGAAAAGAGCTTTCAGTAACTTTTTGGGAGAAATTTACAAATATTCCAAAAGCAAGAGAATTAAACTTATAAAGATAACTAGCTGGATTCTTCCTCACACTGTATAAGATATATCAATATCTGGAGGCCTAAATTTTATGCTGATGCCAATAAAATAGGAAAAGTGGGTTACAAGTCAGAAAATTGAAGTAAAGTGGATCAAAGCACATAAGAGTCTGTCCAGAAGTCAGAATTATTTGCTATTCTCATGGTATTAATGGATTTTATGAAACCTCTCAACATAGTTGTTGATTCACAATATACAGAAAGAGTTGTTTTGTTTATTGAAACCACTATATTTATACCAGATGATACAGAATTGATTTTATTATTTATTAAGTTACAAGAAATAATCAAAAGTAGAAATCATCCCTTTTATAATACCCACATCTCATATAAGTCTGCCAGGTCCTCCAGCACAAAGTAATGAAGAAATTGATCAACTATTGATTGGAAATGTGCTGGGGGCCTCATAATTTTATTAAAACCATCATATCAGCAGCAAAGTTTTCAAAAAAGTATTTTTCCATCATGTAGCAAAAAGTTCAGGAAATGTCCTACTTGTTCTTTGTACAACCAAACATCACTACCTCAAGAAAGTAAACCAAAGGATACTCAAAGGAATGAAATTTGTCAGATGGATGTGTTCTATTTTGCAGAATTTGGAAAATCAAAATATGTACACACATCATTGATGTCTATTTGAGTTTGGAAAAGGCTAATTTGGTAATCACACATTTGGTAGAAGTTATGGCCATGTGGTTATACCTTTACAAATAAAAATGGACAATGCTCCAGCATATATCTCTGAGAAAATGAAGCAGATTTTTGCTTATTATAATACAAACTAAATTATAGGTATACTACACAATCATACAGGGCAATGAGTTATAGAAATATCAAATCAAACTCTAAATGATTTGCTCAATAAACATAAATAGGTAATAAAGACCCCCAGAAATATATTGAATAATGTTTCATTAACTTTGAGTTTTCTAAATACTAATGGGAAAGGAACAACAGCTGTGGAGAGACATTGGAAAATAGAAAAAAAAAACTATGAAGTTAGATCAGCCAGAATATTTTAAAGATGTGCTGACCTCAGAGTGGACACCAGGACATGTGTTAAGTTGGGGAAAGGGTTCTTTTTTTCACAGTAGAAAAAAAAAAGTATGGATACAACAAAAATTGATAAGCATTCAATTTGAACAAGAGAGACCTCTTAATTAGATGATATCACAGTTCTTCAAGCACTGTGGACATATTTAATCTAAACTAACCAAAAAAACTAACAAATATTTTTCATTTGATCAGCTATAACTTGCAAAAAGGGAACTTCTCCCAAATTCAAGGTTGGGGAAGGGTTTTATTGTCTTTTTAGGAGAATAAATCCATCTAGCTAAGAAATCCAAAGACCACTAGATAAATGACACATCTAAAGAAAAAATACAAATCATCCAGAAAAAAAATTCCCAATAAAAACAGTAATTTGGCATATTGGTATATCACCTCTCCAACAGGATAAAACTTCATAAATCTTCCCAAATGTTTGTTTATGCTGTCCTCTACAGACATATAATGCACTAGGTAATTTTTGTGGTCCAAATCCAATTAAAGATTAAAGCTGGCTTTGGATTTGGAGTTGGAGTATGGCTCTCTCCTCTAAATATAAGCATGCTTGTAAATTGAAATTCAAAATCACTGTCTCATTTCAGAAGAGCCACCTGATATGGGGCACAAGGAAAACCAAACTTAAGGGACTAATTTTATTGCCACTAATACCATAATACTTTGGCTTTATTTTGAGTCTTTAATGGATTTTATTAAGGTATAAATATTATCTCAAAATTTATAAGATTACTGCATATATATATATATATAAATAAAACCTTTTGTCATAATACTAATGGTCATATAGAGTACTAGTTCATCTTAGAAAAAGGCTTTATCTACCTTTCTGTACATGATTTCAGGTTTGAGTCTCTATCATTTTTTGGGCAGTGAACCATGACCATGCCTAACAGCAACTCACGAAGTCTCCACAAGCACGATGGGGCCATACAATGACAATTCCACCAGGACTATGGTAACACCACTAAGCTGAAAAACACCACCTAAAGCTTGGCTTTGGTCCACAAAGTGCTCAGAACAATTTTGAGTTGGTTAGCTCAGATGATCCATCCTCACAGACTACTCTAGCTAGGGCTAGAGACAATAACTGAACTTTCCCATTATACAGAGACTGGATAACAAATGATACCACTCCAAGGGCTTGACAACTAACCCATGTGTTTTCTTTTCAAAATACCTTAAAGATGCCATCATCCCCAGGAAGCAGAAAGTAAATTTAAGAACACAACATAACACCCACATTCCCAAGAGAAAGGGCAGATGGTTTTGGTCATTGAATGGGTTACGGGTGTTTGTCTTTGTTTAGACTGTTGGTTACCACTTGTTATGGTTAATTGTCAGGAGTAAAAGGAAACAAAAGAGATTAGATTCAATTCTTTGCTCTTGCTTTGAAAAGAAAAGGGGGAATGTTGTGGAATAATGCTCTTATACACTGTAAAGATTGTCACTCATATCGGTTTAATAAAATGATGATTAGCCAGTAGCCAGGCAGGATGTATAATCTAGGAGAATTCTGGGAAGAAGAAAGGCAGAGATGCAGCCACAAGCCAGACACAGAGATAGAAAAGAGAATGCCGTAGTGACAAAAGGTACCTAGCCACATGGTTAAAAATAGATAAGAATTTTGTGTTCATTTAAGTTTTAAGAGCTAGTTAGTAATAAGCCTGAGCAATAGTCCTAACATTTCACAATTAATATAAGGTTTTGTGTGATTATTTGTGACTGAACAGCTAAAGAATTAGGAGGGTCATGAACCCTCCAGTTACAAATGGCCAATTAGAATATATATATATATATATATATATATATATATATATATATATATATATATATATATATATATGTATATGTATTTATTTATTTTAGGAAACTTTTAAAGTGTTGGGTTTCCATAATACAACTCCCCACTTCTTTGGAGTTAATTTGGAGTTAACTATCCCCATTAAACTACTTTCTCTACTCTGTCCTTCTATCTCCCACCTCATTTCACCTTCCAGACCCATTTTTCCATTCCCACTTCATATCTTTACCTTATTTCTATTCTGCTTCTACTTTTTTTTTATTAGGATCCACATAGATGACCCCCTAATAATTTTCTAGCTTCTACAGATACTCCAATTCTAAAAAAAATCTACTATTAAGTATTAGAAAGAATATACATAATTTTTTTATTTATTTCACTTGGTCACCTCATTCAAAATGATTTTTTTTCTTTTCTAGCTACTTATCTGACAGTTCCATACTTTCATTATTCTCTAGAACTGAGTAATATCTTACTGTGTATTTGTATGACATTTACAGCATGCATTGACTGACCAGTTGATGGACATCTAGTCTGTTTCTATTTCCTGACAATGGTCAACAGAGCAGAGATGAACATTAAGTAGTTCACATAAAATCTATTACTATTCAGAAAAGTCTTTCCTGTGCTCAAGTTCAATAATAGTCAATACTCTTTTCACTTATTTTAAAATTCTCCATGCTGATTTTCAGAGTTTCTGCATGTTCATATTCCAACCAACAGTGAATGAAAATGCTCCCCCCCTTTTTTTACATTCATATCAGCATTTGTCAACTTCTGTTTTCTTAAACTTTGCCATTCTTTTTTTTAAAAATTTGTGTGAGTGCATTGCCTACACATATGTATACAAAGTATGTGCATGCCTACTGCTCACAGAGATCAAAAGAAGGTTCAGATACCCTGGAACTTGAATTACAGGTAGTTGAGAGCCACCATGTAGGTGCTTTGAAGTGAACCAAGGTCCTTTGCTGGAAGAATAAATGCTTTTAACTGCTGAGCCACCTTTCTATCCACAACCATAGTCATGTTGAATGGGTAAGAGAAATCTCATAGTGGCTTCAATTTGAATTTTCTCATAGCTAACGATGTTGAATATTGTAAAATTTTCAGTCATTTATATTTTATGTTTTTAGAGCTGTTTGTGTCTACACCCCATTTTAAATCAGCTTGTTTGTTTTCTTCATGCTTATCTTTTTAAACTTTGTATAATCTAGGTAATAAGATGTATAACTGTGCAGTGTTTTCCTATGGTGTAGTTTACCTCTTCACAGAGATGATGATGTCCTTTACTGAAGAGAAGCTTTTTATTTCTTAAGGTCACATATTTCAATTGTTAGTGTAAATACCTGTGCTACATCTAGGATCTTGTTCTTACAAGATCAAGAATATTTAATATTTTCATTTGTAAATGACTCAGGTTATCAGGTTTTATGATGATGTCATTGATTCATTTGGAGTTGAGATTTGTGAAAGATGGGTGATAAGAATCTGGTTTTATTCTAAATATAACTATCCAGTTTGAACAAAATTATTTGTTGATGATGCTTTCTTTTCCCCAATATATATTTTGGTCTTCATCAAAGTCAGGTAACTGTAAGTAGGTGGACATACATTTGTTCTCAATTCTATTCCATTATTCAATGTATTATCTGTGTATAAACCCAGAATAAAATGATTCTTTATTATCTAATTGTTTTCCTCTAATAACTTTTAAAATTGAAAGTAATCAGACTCAAACTATACACAGATAACAAAAACTTTAAAGTCCTTATTTCTCCAAAATATTTACTAAATAAAAATTAAATAAACATTTGAGACTAAAAATCTGAATGCTCTTAACAGAAAGACCTCAGATACCCATCAGCAATCCATTTTATGTGGCATGAAACACTGTGGATTTAGCCCATGGACATAACATTTTAAACTCAATAGAGAGGAAAGTTTTTTCCATATATGAATGTTAAAATATTCATATATTATAAAAATAGTGACACAACTCTGACAACAACCCCAGTGGCTAAAATGTGACTATGTTTTCTAGAAAATAAAAAAGAAAGGCAATGATATGCTGTAATAGATTCAATTTGTTATGTGTGCCTCAGGAAAAATTCTACTAGAACATATTCATATATTAGCAAAATACTTTTAAAAAATAATCTTATTCTTCCATCACATAATTGGCATTGAAGCAAATTTATATATTCCTTAATTGTGTTAGAAATGTTATCCTTCATGTATTAAAAATCCACTGATATCTATGCACATAAATAAGCACAAAATGTCCATAATAGCCTACACACTGATTACTGTGTTTCAAATTTGTAAGATCTCTTTTACTAACAGATAAAATCTCCCATAAATTGGATAACTTCAGAACATTCATTTATATTTAAACCCTTTTCCTCTGCAACTCTTATTCTGGGTGTTTTGCTGTACATCAGCTTGTAATTCTGTGTAGAAGAAAGCAAAGGCAAGCTGTAGGTAAAGAGTCCCAAAACTGAATGGGGAAAAAGAACAGGCATTGAGTGAAAATTTGGAAGGGAGAAGCAATTCATAGTGTGAGTCTTCAAAATTTTCTCACACTAATTTACTATTATGTCATAACGCTGCAAAGGCAGAAGATGGAGGGAAAGCAGGAGGAGGGGAAAATTAGGTTGGTATGTAAAACGAAAAAAATTTAATAATTTTTTTAAAAAAATGTATTGAGGTTTTATGTAAAGCTAGTAAGAGAGTTAAACTTTCTTACTAAGAAAGTCTTGATTTGCATTTCCCTGATACTAAAGAAGTATCTTTTGGCCATTTGAAATTCTTCTGTTGAGAATTCTCTGTTTAGTTCAGTACCCCATTTTTTAAATTGGGCTATTTAGAATTTTAATGTCTAATTTACTGAGTTCTTTATATATTTTGGAGAACAGTCCTCTCTCTGATTTGGGGTTGGTGAAGATCTTCTCCCATTCAGTAGGCTGCCTCTTTGTCTTATTTGTCTCTCCTGCATGTACTGGCTTTTTGGGATCCTGTTCTCTTTGAATGTATACCTCGATCAGCCTAGATGTAGTAGGATAGCGCCTAGGTAGGACCTTCCACAAAGCAAAGTGCCTTACCCTCTCTTATGATTAGAGAGGGGTGGGGTGGGAGGATGTGTGGAGGGAATGAGAGGAGGGGAGGGAGAGGGAATTTGGATTGGAATTTTTTAAAAATATCTAATAAAAAAGAAAGTCTTAGTAAAACTAAAATATCTTTTAAAATAAAAAAAGGAAAACACCTCTGACTCTATTATCATTCTGTGCAGAATTTTCATTGGAATGTTTTCTTTGTTCTTGCATCATAAAATTTGCATGTATAATAAAAGGACAAAATGTAAACATTTCCAATTACATAGTTTCTGAAAGAGAGTCATTCTTTTTTATTTCAATATAATTAGGCACAAATGTTGGATTTAGTGGGATGATGCATCCCATTAATTACATGCTGTGAAAAACAATTGATTCTAATGATATGAGAATATTTAAACAAAAAAAAAAGCAAGAGACCCACAGTTTGATTGAAGTCTTTCTTAGTACCAAATCATCACAAATTAAACAGTTTTGAAAGTCAAACTTAATTGTTAATTCTGGGTTTCCAAACAACAATGATAGAAAACATATATATGAATATGTATCTGTGAAGGGCTAGGGATTTGGTAGACTGCATGCATAGCATAAGTCCTGGGTTGGATCTCTAGTATTGTAGAAACTTGACGTAGTAGTGCTGGCCTGTAATTACAACATCCAGATTGTCGAGCAGAGGTTCTTAGAAATTCGAAGGGGATCTTTGACTGTATAAGTTGTTTGAGGATAGGCTGTGATACATGAAAACTTTCCTCAAAAAGCAAAAATAGTTGCTAAAGATTAGTTGAAATCACACCTCTTCACGCTCAGAGATCATTGCAAAAAGCGGGTAGAAAGATTCAGAATTGGTACATGCTACAAGAAAAGAACAGAACAGCTACACATATGAATTCACAGTGGTTATGGTAGTATGCCTCTGTACAAGCTTAAGTCAGATAAAATCTCAGTATGGAATCAGGGGTTAGGCATAAAAGTCTACCCTAGCTGAGGAGTTATTGTTAACTGAAAGCTAAATAGGAGGGAGAGTAAATAGATTGATAGATTGACCAGTTCAATGGAAGGCCAAATATTCAAGACTGTATGTGTAGCACAGTTTAGACTTGACAGGTTTAATAAACAATCATAGAAGATACAAATTTGGTGTGAGGAGAAGGAAGCAGGGATCTGGCAAGGTGAGGGGGTTACATATAACCAAAACACATTGCAGGATTTCTTAAAGAACTAATAAAAATCATAAAAACAAAAAGCAGCAAATGTCAATATGTATTCAAAAGTAGTCCTGAAAATGACTTTTATCTATCAATAACATATATTGCCATAATATATAACACAAGTTCCATACAAAATTTCCTTAATATCTACATCACTTCTTGGCCCTTGTAATCCTTTGACTGAGAAATGCCCCCCACAGGTTCAGATATTTGCATACATCCTTCCTGGTAAGTGACACTATTTGGAGAGGTTTTAGTATATTCCTTCTGCCATTCATACTTATTGGTGCTGTTCTTCTTTCCCTTATATGGATGTTTATCTCTCAGAAACCAGAAGCCGAATAAACTTGTTCTTCTTCCAGTTGCCTTTGAAGATGGTGTTTTATCACAGCAATAGGAAAGTAACTAGTATAGCCATTAAGTATTTATTTTAGAATCACATTAAGAATTATATAAAATCTATTTTGGAGTATTTTATGACTTGATTCTTGGTGATGTACTCCCTGAAGTTAAATTCTATTCATAAAATTATATTTCATGCTGTTTATGAATCTTCATAATATAAACATTATAATATTGCTAATTATTTGGCCTTTTACTTCCTAGGGAAAATCACAAGTTTAATATAAAGAAGTTATTATACAGAAGTAAGGAGCCCATAGCAATACATATAATTATTCAGTAATTATCACACAGTACTTGATAGCATTTGCTCATGCAAAATCTTCACAATGTACTGATTATGTGCATATGATCCTAGAGATGAAGTTATATATCGTATAAACTGGGCCAATTTTATTCACCTGAAAGGAATTGCATATAGTGCCTATTTAGTGTCAATTATAAATCTTTGTTCACCAACTGTGTATATGTCAAAAAAAACCTGTGTATAGGTTTAAAATAGTGTATTCTTGCTAATATAGTGTACTATTATAAGAAAAACAGAATTTTTAGTATTTTAAGAAAGCATATTAAGTAGAGATGATGATATACTTTAAATGTCTATCACTTTCAAAACTATAGCACTATAATAACATTAAGACATGATTCTCTGATGGTGGGGTAAAAGAGTGAGTTTTGGCCCCTTTGGCACCTCCATTGCCTTCTGCTGTCTGACAATGCAACAATGTAATCCTCTGAATATACTAATTCTTTGATATTGAATTTTTTGCAGGGATTAAAATTATCCTATAAATTTATAATAATCATAAAGTATATTCTGTGGTATATTGTTATAATAATAGTAAAATGAATTAATAGAAAAGAGTAAATTTTTATTATATATATATATATATTTAACCCTATCATCTTCCAAAACTCCATACAGAAGAAATCAATAAAATACTCAATCCCATGAATAACTACTACTAATCATTAGTCTCATTGAAAAGACTACTTACTGTTACTTTCTGATGAAATGCTAATGTTAACCAGTTTCAGGAGTACAATTTCAAAAATGTCTTTCTACTTGTTATACTAGAATAAGCACAGGAGCATAAAAACCAGAGGCTGTCAATTATGCTTAAAATGTAGATAGAAAATTGTTCCACCTCTGATATTTCTAAGCCTGTTGTTTGTATTATGAGATGGGATTCAGCATTCTTCAATACATTCTACACATGATAATTTGCATGCAAGTTTATTCCTGAAACAATAGCACATAAAACCTAATATTTCTCTGTGTTGTAGTTCCTAGTGGCAATTGACCTTAGAGAAGGCCTTCTGGATACTCTGAACTATGGACTATTATCGCCCATTCCATACTAGATAGACTCAATAGGAAAATAAAACCTTGTAAATTATATGCTTAAAATCAACCTCTACTCACATACAAATGATATAAATAGATATTCACAAGTCAGTAATTCTATAATTTGGTTCACATTTTTTAGGAATATTCAAAATACTAAGAGGCCTAAAAAGTACAAAAGAAAATAAATTAAACAGTATTAATAATAACAGTAATTCAATTTTTATATATCATGCATAACAGTCAGTGTTCTGGAATTTATTATTATCATTTCTGCAAAAGGTCAAATTTACAATGAAGTTGAATATTTCATGGTGCTAGGACATACAGTTGGGTTTGAGTTCACGTCATCTGAACCAAAGTCAAAGAAAATTTACCTATGAGGCTGGTTGGTTCCAAACTTCCAAGTACACTATAATCACATGGATAGCAATGTTTAGAAAGCTTTCTTGAACATTTCCAATCTTGAATCTTAAAGACACAAAAATCAGGAAAAAAAATAAGCTCCAAGACAGCTCTGGTGTGAAAACAATACCAAGAATCACAATGTCAATTGGTCTACCTTGAAGATCAAATGGATTTCATTGAAAAGATATAGTCAGAAGAAACTAAAGGTAATAGGAATTAATGATATTCATATTTGTATTGAGATTTCAGAAAATATCTAAGATGTATAGGCTTATTTCTGTTGCAAGCACAAATTCCTTTTTATAAAACTCTTTGAGTAAACTTTGCAGTTGTGTTTCTTGTTGAACCAGGTGAGCTAGAAAGGATGCTGTTTCTGTCCCTAGACAGAAGGCAGATGCGTATTCAACATATTCCAATTAAGCTTTCTCCACTTTCAGAAAATGTGAGCATGGCTGAAATGATAAATGGTTAGAAATGGGTTGAAACTCTTTTAGCTAAATATATTCATGCATAGAGTGTCTCTATGAGAATTAAGATCTGGAGATCATTAATTTTATAACATAATCAAGGAATTTGGGTAATCTTTTCTTTTAAATACACAAGCCATACATAAAGGTACACATAAACACATAGCCATATGAATACATGAATATAAATATATATATTTTTTATCTCTTAATTTTATTTATAGTTAATTTATCTACTCACAAAGTAGAACATTAGCTTCAACAGGTATGAGTACTTTAAGACAGATTTTTAGACAACATTGATCCTTAGGGAAATTACTAATTTAATTAACTAAAACAAATAAATAATGAGGCAGAAAAAAATTAACATATAAACATAATGTATGCATTGTAGTTCATTCTTAATTTCCTCATGTTAGGCTTGTGCCATCTTAAAAATTAGTATTTGTAGATATTTAATTCTTCTACCAGAGGTAATGTTGTATAAATTTATAATAACTTAAAGAATTAAATCACATTTTAAAATTATCAATAATGAGTACATACTAATGTGAAAACAGATAATATAATTTACAGAGTCCATAAATTTATAGCTTTATCAAATCTATTATGTAAAAGCATCTAACATTGGGAAAGGTATAGTGTAAAACTTTGCTAGGAGGCATGTGGGACAAACACACATTTTACTCCTTAAACTCCAAAGCCTACTGAGGGAACCTCTGGGAAAGAAAACTGAACTCGTAAACAATATTAAAAAAAAACCTCTAAATAAAAGAAATAAAATAATTTAAATAAAAATGAGAATACTCAAGGTTTATAGAACATGCATATAGTTATTTCTCGATACAAGAAAACCAGAATAATGAAATTAAACATTATTTAAATGTGTAATTTAAGAACAAATTGAGTATAAAGCTATATTTAAAAAGAAGGAAAGGAGAAATTAAGTAAAACTAACACAGAACATTCACTATTAAGAGAGATCCTCTTCTCCAGCAAGAGAAGCAGGGAAACATTTCCCTCTTCTTCCAAATCCATTCTTTCAATCTCATTCCTAAGCCTGGAGCAGTCCACCTGCTTCAGCCTGCTCTTCCTCCCTGCTTCCATCCTACGTGGATAACACAGCTCTTCCCCTCCAAAGTTCCTCAACAAACCACTGGAAGGAAAAGAGCCCAGAAGAAGGCACAAGAATCAGAGACCCACTTGTTCACACACCCAGGAATCCCATAGAAACAGTAAACTAACAGCTGTAATAGATACATAGAGGATCTAGTGCAGCCCTGCTCAGGCCCTGCACAAGATGCTCAGTCTTTGAGTTCATATAAGCTTGCTTTGGTTGTTCTCTTGGTGTCCTCGGCCCACTCTGCTCTTAAATTCTTCGTTCCTCTTCTTCCTCAGGGTTCCCTCATCTCTGAGGGGAAAAATTTGATGGAGACCTCTCATTTAGGGCTGAGTGTTCCTAGATTCCTCACTCTCTCTATAATATTTGGCTGGGGGTCTCTATGTTTACTCCCATCTGCTTCTATGATGATTACTGAACAAGGCACTGATCTATGAGAATAGCATCATTAGGAGTCATTTTATTGCTTTGTTTTGTTTGGGGGATTTGGTTTAGATCTGTAGGATTTGGTTTTACCATAGGTCCCTGGGCTATCTAGTCTCTCTGGTTCTTAGTCACCCAAGAAGTGTCAGGCATGGGTCCCATTTTGTGGAGCAGACCTAAGGTCAAATCATTTATTGGTTGGTTACTCTCCCAAGCTTTGTGCCACCATTGCCCCCAGCATATTTTGTAGTCAGCACACCATTGTAGATCAAAGCTATTTTGCCTGGATTCATGTTTCTGTTTCTCTTTTGGTAGTGTGCAGATTATATTCCCAAACCAAACACGATAGAACACAGAGGTGAAGGTTGCATGTGGGCACCAGCCCTACTTCTCCATGTTCAACGAGTTATGTGGGTGTTGTCTTCAGCAATCTGGCCTGGTGTCAGCTTGTGCAGAGAAGCCTGTTGTTTTGGCAGCAGCCTGTGTTGGGGATTCCTATAGGCCAAAAACACAATTAGATATAACTGCAACCTAATCCTGTTACTGGAAGTTTCATTTGTTGACAGAGATGGCCAGTTGGGACTCTATCACTGCCATTATTTGGTAATTTCATTTAGATTGCCTTCTTGAGCATGTATATTTTAAGAAGTTTCTACTGTACTAGGTTTCCATAATAACTCAAATGACCCTTAATTTTAGCGGTCTCTCTTCATATTCCATCCCTGGACTCCCTCTTCCCTCAATTCTCCACTTTGTTGTAGTAATGAGGGGCTCGGGCTGCGTTCCTGGCGCAGGGCCCCTTGTTCTGTCCCGCCCAGTTCCCGGTGTGTACCCGAAATAATTACACGGAAACTGTATTCATTGAAATACTGCCTGGCCCATTAGCTCTAGCCTCCTATTGGCTAACTCTCACATATTTGTTTAACCCATTTCTAATAATCTGTGTGTCACGAGTCGTGGCTTACCAGGAAAGATTCAGCGTGTGTGACCTGGGAGCTTCATGGCGGTGGCTCTCTCTAACTTTGTCCCCTTCCCAGTATCCTGTTCTCTTTCCCTGTCTATCTAAGTCCTGCCCTATCAAAAGGCCAAGGCAGTTTCTTTATTAACCAATAAAAGCAACCCAAATACAGAAGGACCCTCCTACACCACTTTGTCCTCCACTTCCAGCCCTTTTCTCATTCAAAATTATGCCTTCTATTTATTTCCCTTTCCTAGCAAGATATATCTGTACTCTCTGGTAATTACTTTCTTAATAAAGAGACACTGAACCAGAAAAAGAGAGACAGTGAGAGTCCCTAAAATGAATATAATATAAATTACTCTTATAATTCAAGAAAGCTGATTTAGTTGTTATTAAGAAAAGAAAAATTAACTTTCTTCTCTGCAAAACTACATTTAATGCCAAAAACATTACAAAACATACAAGAGGAATAAATGAATAATATAGAAATTGTTTATCTACACGAACTCAAACAAACAGTTCAGATGTAAATATAAGCTTCAAAATCTTATAAACTATCTGGAGACAAAAATAAATATCTCACAAAGAAATAACAAAATATAATTTATATAAAAACGAATTCAAGGATTCTAGAAGCAAATACAAAATTGTGGTGTGTGTCTGTGTGTGTCTGTGTGTGTGTAGCAATAATAATTCAAGAAGAGGAAGTAATGAATTTGAGAGGTAGCAGGAAGACATGCACCATGTTGGAGAAGGAAGGGGAGGTGTAAAATGATGCAAATACATGCATGAATTTTCAAATTATAATGAATAAAATAAAAAATCAAAGAAAGAGTTAGAAAACAAAAATCAAAACATTTGAAAGAAAAAGCTTAAAAAATAGCTGAATATAGATTGCTTGTCTTGCATGCTGCAGAAAGAAGAAGAAGGAAGGATGCTATACCTGTCTTTGAAATTAAATCAAGTAAAACTACTACATAAGCATGAAAGTACATAAACTAGAATTCATCAGAATGCATTAAGTTTATCTGTTTTAAGTTTATGGTTTGATTAATTTTGAGAATTCAGTCCCATGACTACCACAATCAGAAATAGATGAAATTCAGCAGAGAAGTATAAATACTAAAGTAATCATTAAAAAAATTGTATAACTTCAATATATATACTTTTATGTTTTGATTAGTTTATCTTAATTGGTTTACATGAATTTAGAATAATTTTGTTTATTTTTTAAAAAAGCAACCAAACTATGTTTTCTCATTATACATACCAATTCAACTTCCCACTCCCTCCACTTACCCCCACATCCTACCCCCATCCACCCCTCAGAGAAGGTAAAGCACATTGCTTTGGGGAAAGTCCAAGGCCCTCTCTACTATATCCAGGCTGAGCAAGGTACTCATCCAAAGAGAATAAGTTCCCAAAATGCCAGTAAAAGCAGTAGGAGTAAATCCTGGTGCCACTTCCAGTGGTCTCCCAGTCTGCTCCAGCCATTTAGCTGTCAAGCACATTCAGAGGGATTAGTTTGGTTCTATGCTTGTTTCTTCCCAGTCCAGCTGGTGCTGGTGAGCTCCCATTAGCTTCACCATCATGGTAGGCTGCTTCAGTGGATGGTCTTGACTTCTTTGCTCATAATCTCACTCCTCCCACTCTTCAACTGGACTTTGGGAACTCAGCTCATGTTCCAAGGCCAGTCTCTACCTCTGTTTGCATCAGTTGCTGGATGAAGGACCTATGGTGATATTTAAGATATTCATCAGTCTGACTACAGGGAAAGTTAGGATAGGGCCCCCTCTTCTCTATTACTTAGGGTCTTATCTAGGGTCATCTTTGTGGATTCCTTGGAATTTCTCTAGAGCCAGGTTTCTTGCTAACCCTATAATGGCTCCCTCGATCAAATTATTTCTTTCCTTGCTGTCAGCTCTCTCATTCCTTCATCTTGATAATCCCATTCCCTCAAGTTTTCCTTGTTTCTCTCCTTCTTCTCTCCTCTTCCCCTTCTACCATCTTTTTTACTCCCACCACAATGTTCCCAATTTTGTCAGGTGATCTTCTCTATTTAGACTTTCCAGATGGATCTATATATGTTTTTCTTAGGGTTCACCTTATGAATTAGCTTCTCTAGGATCATGAACCATAGGCTCAATATCCCTTGCTTAAATCTAATATCCACTTATAAGTGAGTGCATACCATATTCATCTTTTTGGGTTTGGGTTACTTCACTGAGGATAGTGTTTTCTAATTCCATCCATTTGCATGCAAAATTCAAGATGTCATTTTTTTTTTACCACTGAGTAGTACTCTAATGTGTAAATGTGCCATATTTTCTTTATCCATTCTTCAGTTGAGGAGCATCTAGGTTGTTTCCAGGTTTTAGCTATTACAAATAATGCTGCTATGAACATAGTTGAACAAACGCCTTTGTAGTATGATTGAGCATCTTTAGGGTATATGCCCAAGAGTGGTATTGCTGGATCCTAAGGTATGTTGATTTCCAATTTTCTGAGAAATAGGCATACTGATGTGGTTGTACAAATTTGCATTCCCACTATCAATGGATGAGTTTTCCCCTTACTCCACATCCTCTCCAGCATAAGCTTTCATTGGTGTTTTTGATCTTAGCCATTCTGACAGGTGTAAGAAGGTATTTCAGAGTTGTTTTTATTTGATTTTCCCTGATGGCTAAGGATGTTGAACATTTCCTTAAGTATCATTTGGCTCTTTGAGATTCTTCTCTTGAGAGTTCTCTGTTTAGTTCTGTACACCATTTTTAATTGGGTTATTTAGAATTTTCTGTCAAATTTCTTGAGTTCTTTATATATTTTGGAGATCAATCCTATTCCTGATGTGGGGTTGGTGAAGGTCTTTTCCCATTCTCTAAGCTGCCTTTTTGTCTTATTGTCTGTGTCCTTTGATTTACAGAAGTTTTTCAGTTTCAGGAGGTCCCACTTATTTACAGTTGTTTCTAGTGTCTATGCTACTGTGGTTACATTTAGGAAGTGGTCTCCTGTGCCAATGCATCCAAGTGTACTTCCCACTTTCTCTTCTATAAGGTTCAGTGTGATTGAACTTATATTGAGGTCTTTAATCCATTTGGACTTAGTTTTGTGCATCATCATAGATATGGATCTATTTTCATTCTTCTGCATGTTGACATCCAGTTATGCCAGCACCATTTGTTGAAGATGCTTTAATTTTTCCATTGTATAATTTTAGCTTTGTTGTCAAGAATCAGGTGTTCATAGGTTTGTGGATTAATGTGGATTCAATTCCATTGGTCAGCCTCTCTGTTTTTATGCTGATACCAAGCTCTTTTCATTACTATAGCTCTGTAATAGAGCTTGAAGTCAGGGATGGTTATATCTCTGGTAATTCCTTTATTTCACATAATTGATTTTGTTATCCTTGGTTTTTTGTTTTTCCATGTGAAGTTGATTATTGTTCTTTCAAGGTCTTTGAAGAATTGTGTTGAGATTTTGATGAGTATTGCATTGAATCTATAGATTGCTTTTGGTAGGGTTACCATTTTTACTATGTTGATCCTACCTATCCAAGAGCATGGGAGATCTTTCCATTTTCTGGTATCTTCTTCAATTTTGTTCATCAAAGACTTAAAGTTCTTGTTGTATAGGTCATTCACTTCTTTGATTAGTGTTACCCCAAGATATTTTATGTTATTTGTGGATATTGTGAAAGCTGATGTTTCTCTGATTTCCTTCTCAGCTCCTTTATAATGTGTATATAGGAGGGCTACCGATTTTTTTTTTATTGAGTTGATCTTGTATCCTGCCACATCACTGAAGGTATTTATCAGCTGTAGGAGTTCTCTGGTAGAGTTTTTCAAGTCACTTATATATACTATTATATCATCTGCAAATAACGAAAGTTTGAAATCTTTCTTTCCAATCTGTTTTTTCCATATTCTTTTATTTTTTTTCATTCAAAAAAAATTTTACATTTCTTCCCCTTCTCCCAGTCCCCTCCTGCTACCCCCCACCCCTCCTCCCTCCCCTGCTTCCTTAAAAGAGGGCATGGTGCCCTGCCCTGTGGGAAGTCCAAGGCCCTCCTCCCTCCATCCCGGCCTAGGAAGGTGTGCATCCAAATAGACTAGGTTCCCAAAAAGATAATACATGCAGAAGAGATAGGTCCTAGTGTCATTGTTGATGGCTTCTCAGTCTGCCCCCATTGGCAGCCACATTCAGAGAGTCAGGTTTGATCACATGCTCGTTCAGTCCCAGTCCAGCTGGATTTGGTGAGCTTCCATTAGTTCAGGCACACTGTCTCAGTGGATGGACCAGCCCCTCATGGCCCTAACTTCCTTGATCATCTTCTCCCATCTTCTGCCCTTCGACTGGACCTTGGGAGCTCAGTCCATTGCTCTGATGTGAATGTGGATCTCTGTCTCTACCTCCATCCATCGGACAAAATTTCTATGGTGGTGATCAAGATATTCATCAATGTGACTCTGGGACAAGGCTAGTTCCAGCACCCTCTCCTCTCCTGCCCAAATACCCTAGCTGGGAATATCCCCGCGGACACCTGGGATCCCCTCCAGGGCCAAGTATCTTGCCAGTCTTAAAATGACTCTCTGGTGGATATTGGAGAAGGGAATAAGATTTCTTTCCAATCTGAATCCCCTTGATCTCCTTTTGTTGTCTTATTGCTATCACCAGAACTTCAAGAACTATGTTGAAGAGATATGGAGAGAGTGAATAGCCTTGTCTTGTTCCTGATTTTAGTGGAATCGCTTTGAGTTTCTCTCCATTTAATTTGATGTCGACTTGCTGTATATTGCTTTTATTATATTTAGATATATTCCTTGTATCCCTGTTCTCTCAAAGACCTTTATCATGAAGGGTGTTAGATTTTGTCAAATGCTTTTTCAGCATCTAATAAAATGATCATATGTTTTTTCTTTCAGTTTATTTATTTGATGGATTATATTTATAGATTGTTGTATGTTGAACCAGCCCTGCAACTCTGGCATGAAGCTGGCTTGATCATGGTGGATGATTTTTTTTTTTTTGATGTGTTCTTGGACTCGGTTTGCCAGTATTTTATTGAGTATTTTTGCATCCATGTTCATGAGTGAGATTGGTCTGTAATTCTCTTTCTTGGTTGAGTCTTTGTGTGGTTTGGTATCAGGGTAATTATAGCCTCATAAAAAGAGTTTGACAATGTTCCTTCGTTTCTCTTATGTGGGACACTTTGAGGAATATAAGTATTAGCTCTCCTTGGAAGTTCTGGTAGATTTCTACAATAAAATCATCCAGCCCTGGACTTTTTTTTGGTTGGGAGCTTTATGATGGCAGCTTCTATTTCCTTGTAGTTTATAGGTCTATTTAAATTGTTTACGTGGTCTTTATTTAATTTTGGTATAAGAAATCTATCGAGAAAACTATCCATTTTACATTTTCCAATTTTGTGGAGTACAGGTTTTTGTAGTATGACCTAATGATTCTCTGAATTTCCTCAGTGTCTGCTGTTTTTTTCCCTTTTTATTTCTAATTTTGTTAATTTGGTTATTCTCTCTCTCTGCCTTTTGATTAGTTTAGATAATGATTTGTCTACCTTGTTGATTTTCTCATAGAACCAGCTCTTTGTCTCAATCTTATGTAATTATTTGTATTGTTTTTTGTTGTTGTTTCTATTTTGTTGATTTCAGCCCTCAATTTGATTACTTTCTGTCTTCTCAATTCTCCTGGGTGAATCTGTTTCTTTTGCTCTAGAGCGTTCTTGTATGCTGTTAATTCACTAATGTGAGATTTCTCCATTTTCTTTATGTGGACACTTAGAGCTATGAAGTTTCCTCTTAGCACTGCTTTCATAGTGTCCCATGGGCTTGGGAACATTGTGCCCTCATTTTTGCTGAATTCTAGAAAGTCTTTAATTTCTTTCTTTATTTCTTCCTTGACCCAGGGGTGGTTCAGTAGTTGACCATTCAGATTCCATGAGTTTTTAGGCTTTCTGAGAGTAGTATTATTGTTAACTCTTAAGGTAGCTTTATACCATGGCAATCTGATAAGACACAGGGGGTTACACCAATTTTTTTTTTGTATCTGTGAAGGTTGCTTTGTCACCAAGTATGTGATCAATTTTAGAGAAAGTTCCATGAGGTGCTGGAAAAAAAAGGTATATTCTTTTATGTTTGGGTAGAATTATCTATAGATGTCCATTAAGACATTTGATTCATAACATCTGTTAGTTCTCTCATTTCTCTGTTAAGTTTCTGTCTGGTTGACCTGCCCATTGGCAAGAGTGGAGTATTGAAGTCTCCTGCTATTAATATGTGGGGTTTAATGTGCAAATTAAGTTTTAGTAATGTTTCTTTTCATATGTGGGTGCTTTTGTGTTAGGGGCATAGATGTTCTGGATTATGTCTACATCTTGATGAATTGTTCCTTTTATGAGTATAAAGTTTACTTCTCTGTCTCTTCTGATTGATTTTAGGATGAAATCTATTTTGTTAGATATCAGGATAACTACACCTGCTTGATTGGAAAACCTTTTCCCAACTCTTTACTCTGAGTTATTGTCTGTCTTTGAGATTGAGGTAGGTTTCTTATATACAGCAAAATGCCAGATCCTGTTTTCATATCCATTCTCTTAGCCTGTGTCTTCTTATTGGTTAATTGAGTCCAGTGATATTAAGAGGTATTAATGACCAGTGGTTGTTAACTCCTGCTATTTTTTGGTAGTAGTGTTTGTGTGTTTCCATTCTTTGGGTGTTGCTTGTGTGTGTGTTCGGGGGGGTATCTGTTGTCTGTATATTTGTGGGTACAGTTAACTTTCTTGGGTGAGGATTTTCCTTCTATTACTTTCTGTAAGGCTGGGTTTGTGGATATGTATTGTTTAAATCTGTTTTGTCATGGAATATCTTGTTTTCTCCATTGATGGTTATTGAAAGCTTTGCTGTGCATAGTAGTTTGGGCTTGCATTTGTGGTCTCTTAGTGTCTGTAGCACATCTGCCCAGCACCTTCTGGCTTTCATTGTTTCCATTGAGAAGTCAGGTGTAATTCTCATAGGTTTACCTTTATATGTTACTTGACCTTTTTCCTTTGCAGCTCTTAATATTCTTTTTTTATTCTGTGTATTTTAAGTACTACATGGTGAGGGGACTATTTTAAATTCAGTCTATTTGTTATTCTGTAAGCTTCTTGTACCTTCATAGGGATATCCTTTTTTAGGTTGGGGAAGTTTTCTTCTATAATTTTGCTGACTATATTTTCTGTGCCTTTGAGCTGGAATTCTTCTATCCCTATTGTTCTTAGATTTAGTCTTTCCATCATGTCCCAGATTTCCTGAATGTTATGTGTGAAGAATTTGTTGGATTTAATGTTTTCTTTGACCAATGGGTCTATTTCCTGTATAGTATCTTTAACACCTGAGATTCTTTCTTCTAGCTCTTGTATTCTATTGGTTATATTTTCTGTAGTTCCTTTTGGTTTACCCAGAATTTCCATATCCAGAATTTCTTTGGTTTGTGTTTTCTTTATTCCCTCAATTTCAATCTTCAAGTCTTGAACTGTTTGCTTAACCTATTTGATTGCTTTTTCTTGGGTTTCTTGGTACTTTTTAATTTCTTCCAATTTTTGCTTGTCTTTTCCTCTATTTCCATAAGTGAGTTTTTTATTTTGTCTTTAAAGGGCTCTATTATCTTCATAAAGTTACATTTAAAGTTGTTTCTTCTGCTTCTTCTGGGTGAGGATGATTCAAGTCTTCTTGTTGTGTGACCACTGGGTTCTGGTGTTACCATGCTGCTTTTCGATTGTTGGATGAATTCTTGCATTGGCGCCTACCCATCTCTTCCTTCAAATGAGGCCTACAGTGTGTTTGCATCTTGGTCCAATCCTTACAGTGGCTGTCTGAGTGTTTGGGAAATTTTCTTGGTCTGCTCTGTACTGTCAATATCTGTCTCCGGGTGCCTCTGAAGTCTTTTAAAGCCTGCTCTCGTGGTCTTCTCTCCTGTTTTGCTCTCTTGGTCCTCTCTTGGTCCTATCGGTGTTGTAGCAAGCTGTGTTTCAGAGTTCCACCAAGGTTGCAGGAGATAGGTGAGTTTGGGGGCAGGGCAGGGCTAGTTTCTAGCAGGGTCCGGCGGATGGGGTTGAGTATTGGGGGAGCCTACCTAGAAGAGACTCTCCTGCTGGCTGGCTAGAAAAGCTGAGAGAGTTGGGGGAGGAGTCCGGGATTTTGTTCTGCTGTGGAGGTTCTAGAGAGTGGTAATCTCATGTCCCATTGTGTGATTATTCACTCACCTCATAGTACAAATATACATACTTTTAAACCACATGAAATATTAATTTTCTAGCAAAACCATTAACATATTTGTCACTTATAAATGTGACCATCAATGTAACTGATTTTCAATTAAATATGAATAAAATAAATTGAATTCATAAGTTATTTACTATTCAGTGTTAAATCTCATGTTTCTTATTTATTAAAATCTTGATGTATTTCATTAAAGACTAGAATTTCCATAACTATTTCATAAGCTTGATAATTCATGAGTTAGACATAGTTTGGTTACAATTTCTGATGATTTCCTAGAAAGAAAATCACAAATCTTTGTATGTAAGTATCACATCTGATCGATTGAGGAATAAAAGCTGCATGCCTCTGAATACTGCAGTAATCCCATCAATATAAAGTCTAAACTGGTTTTAAAAATTACTAAGACACCTTCTAGCTAAGCAACAAAAATAAGAAGTTGCTTCTATTCTATTGATCTAAAGATTTACCCGGAGCAATGTCATATTTCCCAGGTGATTTTGGGGTGGATGGCAAAGAAAGCCTTGAAATTTATTTTGATCTGGATTCTATGTCCTTAGCTCCCACAGCAATAGAATAGTCTGTAGTACTTTAAAGCAGAATATTTGCTTCTGTCCTGTCCTGTGCTTTAAACTGTACATAAAACTTCAAAGTCAGTTCAAATCATTCACATAGCAGTGTTCCTCGTGGATAGTCCTTTGCTTTTAACAAAGAGTGTTACTATAGAAAATCCTTGCCTCTGTAGTCATAGTTTTCGATTCAGCTGTGGGAATGGATGTGAAGTAGCTGTTCAGGAGACAGTAAAGTACATTTGCTCACAAACTAAAACATCCTGTCCCAACAGACTCAGCAACAGGAAAGAATCTCTCCAGAAAAAGTCTATAAATTTATATATAAATCAGACATTCAAAATCAAAGTATGCTTGGCAAGTGGCTGGTAAATTTTTTATTCACATGAGAGTTCCAGAAGTTTTATGACATCCATTAGCTGCTCCTGTAAGTGTCTAGGACTCTGCACAATTGACCCAAGTACTGTAATTTAAAAACCAAAGAACTTTCTTTAGAGTTTGTTTCAAAGCAATAAAGAATACAATATAGATGAAAAGTCACCATCCAAAAGTAAAATTAAATTTAGAAATCTCTTTCATTATGGTTCATTTCTCAGTACTACTCTTAGAAAAGCACATTAATATAAAACACTATATTGTAGGAGGTCAACAAGCTCGGTATTCTCATAAAGGCAAAACAGAGGGAATGGATGGAAATCCTTAAATTGGTGGAAACATTTTTTGTATTAGTATATCTGTATGTATATTAGATATCTAAATGCATGTATTCTTATATCCTTCACAAGATGTATACATTCTATTTATTTTTACCCAGCCAATGTTACCTGTCTTTGTCTGAATTCTCATTGCTCTCTTGCACAATGCAGTTACCTTTTCCCTGGAGTTCCAGGACATCCTCATGTACTTTCAAAGTAGACCAATGAACTATCAAGATCTTCTAAAGTCAAGATACTTTATCCTGAAGAAAGAAAGAGTCTACAGTTATGCCTCAGAAGGCCAAATAGTATTGAACAGATGACAGTAGAACAGGAAAGCAAAAGAAAAGAGGAGAAGCAAAATACACTGGAATTTTCAGCTCATCTTTTCAAGGGTTTACACTATGGTAAGGGAAAATCTATAGTTAAAAGCATAAATAATCTGAAGGTCTTTTTCCAGAAAATCTTTTAAAGAATATATATGTATATATTTACATGTAAATATGCTACTAAATATATACACATAACCTGATCATATAGTGTTACTTGCATATGACATATATGTGTATGCTGATAAACATTTCTAAATGTATAAATATAACCTGTTCCTACAATGTTACTTGTATATAACACATATATACATATACATGTGTATGTATATCTCTATGTGTGTGTGTATGCATGTGTGTCTGTCTGTGTATGTGTAATTTCAGGGCTAAACACCTGGAACTGGATAACCAATTGGCGTGCTCTTCACTACTTACTATTTCTCAAGTGCTCAACAATACTTAGTTCTTTGTCTAGAGATGAGGGCTCCTGAGCTATCATCTTCCACATTAGTGTTTATATCACTGTCATTGTTTACAACTGACTGAGAACACTGCTGAAAACCACAATCCATCAACATGCAAAAAATAATAAATCAAGATCAGGTGGTCCCCAATTTCAGTAGATACATATACTGCACAACTCCTGCACCTTAGTTCTAGGGATCATCATAGAAGAAAAAAATAAGACTGAAAGAGAAACAGAACTTAGCTGTGAGGTTGTATCTCCTACAAATAGAAGAGAAGGTACACTATTGAAAGTGACATCTCATCAACATGAATGCCTAAAAATCATAAATCATTTCTTTAAAAAACCTCTGTATTAAGCACCTTATAAACTGTAGCCCAGACTATGTGAGTGGTATGAGTTCTTAGTTGACTCTGTTAACATTGCAACAATAGCTATTTCAATTAGAGGTGAGTATATGGTTCCTCCATTAAGTGGATTTTTAATGCATACTAATTCCAATTTCTGTTAGGTCAAAGTTCACTCTCAGCAATATTAGCTTTCTCAGAAAGTAACTAAGTTGGTCAGGTGGTGGTAGTGCACGCCTTTAATCCCAGCACTCGGGAGGCAGAGGCAGGTGGATCTCTGTTGAGTTCGAGGCCAACCTGGTCTACAAGAGCTAGTTCCAGGACAGGCTCTAAAGCTACACAGAAACCCTGTCTCAGAAAAAAAAAAAAGAAAGTAACTAAGTTGAACTGTGAGAATCTGATGCCTTCATTGCCTCCTTTAATTGACAGGTTCTTAGCATCCTGCATGACCTATAGCCTTCAATAGATAGTTCGACTATCGGTTTAATATACTCTCTTCTCTGTGTGTGTTAGCTGAAGGGGATTTTATATCAGTTGCACAGATCACAGTCGGTACTTTTAAACCAGAAGTGAGGAAAATATACCACCTGACTGCAATACATAAACAATTGTAGATCCTCACTTCACAATGTAAGCAAATAAAGCACACACCAACTGAGCAGTCTCTCTCCTTGGGGTTTATGCTGGATGCGGCTCTGACATGCGCATAAGCTGCCTTAGTTGACTGTAAGGAGTTCTTTATAATGTCAACTAACTGTTTTATGCATAATAGCCAGGATCCATGGAATCTTGTTGGAGAGCCCAACTATCTGGACTGGAATTTGAATCTTGTTACTTCATATTTCATATTTAATACACTTTATTTAGTATAAATAATAGCATGTCATATTAGTTTCTTTGTTTATAAGATCTATATTAGAAGTGTATATCCAGAAGGATATCTTTAGATTGAAATGAATTAATAAGTAAACGAGTACCATTGACATCAGCAATCATGCCCAATCAAATCTAACACTGAAAATGCTGCTACATTGTGGAAAATTTGCAACAAAACTAAAGAAAACAATGTTCCATGCAGTCAGACCATGAACCAATGATGACCAGCATTCTCCCAAATACACCTCTTAAAAACAAAGACGGAATCAAATGTTTAAATGGAAACTTCCAGTTCCTTTCTCTTTTTTCTTCTTGTTTTATATTCTTCTGACTCTAGAATACAAGATAGCAATTCTTGAGCAGTCTTCTAATAGAAATACCTATTATTCACATTCATCCTATTAACTTAGAAAATTTTTGATATCTTGATTTTTTTCCTTAAGGCATACTAAATTCATTATTGGAATGGTAATTAACTTATTTTGAAAGTTAACTGTTTAATAAAGAATAAATTGAACATGGTTAGTTATAGGAATAATCCTCATTTTACATTTAAAAAGTATAATATATGGTAATGTATGGTGAGTGTGTGCGTTGTACATATTCATGTGAAAGGAGGTTAAAGGCAAACTTAGGATGTCATCCACTGGTAAGTTCAGCTTGCTGATTCAGCTGGGTAGCTGAACCCCCTATTATATTTGCTATTTTGCATATGCATGTCCACATTTAAGCATTCAGATACTCGTTGAATCTACAAATATGTGTGAAATATCAATTTGGTCACTTTCAAATCATTCAAAAAATTAGAATGTAATGCAATAAAACATATTTGTGATACAATTTGAAATCTTTACTTTGAATCCTCCAAACTAATAAATGAGCCAATTGTGGTGCTCACATTTAGACACAGCACTCATGAGGCAAAGACAGGTAAACAGTTGTTGAGTGTAAGGCCAGACCTGTCTACAGAGTGAGTTACACAACAACCAGAACTATATAGAGAAAATCCATCTCAAAAAGAAAATGAAGAATGGACAAAAGAAAAAATAGAAAAAAAGGAAAACAGAAAACTTTTGCGTGTGCATTGATTGCCTATGTGTGTATCCCTATTATGAAGATTGGAAGTTCATATTCAACAATGATTTAACTCACTTAGTGATATATATGAGTTTCCAAAATTACATATTTCTTTATTATTGATCATTGTTACAAAGTTGAAATAGAAATTTTTTCATTTTGAAAGTGTCTAGACACCTAAATGGATATTTCTTAAACTCACTTTCAATGACAATAAAACAATAAATTTATTCCAAATAGTTTACTTCATCCTAATAATAAATCAGTCATGTAATTCAAGTAAATGTTAACTTTGATTAAGATTAATTTCCGCAATTATTGAGATATTAATTTCTTAAATAGTTTATAGTCTAATCAGTTATGGTAATAAATGATATTGATTCTTTGTATTGGGGTTACAATTGTTGACTTAGAAAGTCAGAACAGAAAGGATATGGAAAAGATGTTCATCTTGGCATTACAAGCATTTTTCCGAAAGAACATGGCAAGTTAACCATAAACAGATCCTGACTCCCTTTGCAATATCTTCCCACCAATCAGCACAATGCATATGTTGAAGACTCAGCATTAAATTAGAGAAATAAGCTTAGCAATATTTTCATTAAAAGATCTTTCAGGCTTCCTGGCAACTCATTTTGGCACAGGAGCAAATCTCTGAGTTAGTAAATTGCAGTATGTCAAGGTGCACTTTAGTTACTCATTGCTTTTCAAAACCTCACATAATAATTACTGCTGGAAACTATCATACAATATTCAAACTTTCTAGCCTAATAGATACAAATAAGCTAGACAATCAAGCAATAAAAAGACACAAATGAGAGAAAAACATTAGTATATGATATATAATCAACATCATTTCTTTAAATTTTACTTGAGACTTTTAACTATCATCGTTTCATGTTAGAGAATTTGTTATTGTAGAGTACATATACAAATTATATTCTTTTACCATGACTAAAATTAAAATTAAAGCAGTCAATACAATTACTGCCTACATCTTCCAAACACTGAACTATTTATTTGAACATGAGCATTTAAAGATGTTCATTTTAGTTCATTGTATCTAGAGGTATAATTATACGAGCCACTGAATTTTATAGTTTGTCTGTTTTACAATAAGACCCAATGGTCTGGCAAAAACACAGATATGAAGGGCTATCATTTTCCTTGTATAGAAGGAGCATTTTTAGCTTTCAGAAAGTTAACCACAAAGTGTCAGGATCCAATGATTTTGATGCTTTATGGTGAATCATGATCATTTAAGAAGTAGATCTATCTTAAGAATTAAATTAGGTTTTCAAATAGGACAGAAGACAGACACGATGACCCTTGAAAGAGTGACTCACAGGTGAAAGAATTAAAACCCTAATTTGGTGTGACATTTCTGATTCAGATGAAAAATAAGTTGTTGTGAATATAAGCAAAATTGATCTCATTCCAAGGGGTTATCATCTTCCAAACAGTGAATATATAGATGATTTATCATCTATTAAAAGAGATTAGTTAAAAATGAAGAAAAACAAATTTCTAAATTTTCACAACTCATCTTTAATACTAAGAAACTTCAAGCCATGCTGAATATAAGTATCAGGCCAAACTACAGATGAAGAAATAACACCATTGAGAAAAATCATTAAGATATATTTCTTAAAGGTTGTGAGACATTTAACAGTGACTTGACAAATAAATGTGAACTGGCTACTCTATCTTACTTGTCATTTTATCCATTTTCATCAGATCTCTTATTGGTATTTGAGAGATTCAAAAATACTTTTTGAAACATAATAACTAACTTAATAACTCACAGTCAACAAATTTTAAGTCTTTAATGTTTCAACATGCTGATACATAAAAAGGATATATTCAAATTCTTAGTTTTTATTCAAGAAACATCTATGACTTCGTTTTCTATCCGTTAACCTAGACATATTCTGACTTCCATTATTAAAAGTAGATTATCTCTCTGAAGAGACTAAATGTGTGAGATACTTCATTTTAAGTCTCTGTTTTGGCTATTGATAACTCATATGACTCTTTTTTTGACTAGTAATGCAAACATAAAATTTTCTGGAGTTTGAAGAGATATCTTTTACTCTTTGATAAACTATAAGAAAACCCCAGGAGATTTCAGCCCAGTTTAAACCAAGGAAGATTCAGTTTTATTGTGTGAACATCCCTTGAAAGATAATGGGGAGATGAATTGAAGAAGATGCCTAAGAAAATATCTTACATCAATTAACCTCTTCCTACACACATTAATATGTACACATGCACAAACTCATGTGAAGATGAACATATCACACATACACATAAGCACAGGTGTATTAAAATTATTTATTGGAAAATTTTTTAACCTAAGAAGTTAAATAACTGCAATAAATCTCTATCTTATAAAGAAATCAAATTATATCTTCTATAAGCAATGCATTTTTATTTTTTATTGAAAATAGCATCTTCTGTAAAACAATACATCTAACCATGGTTTCTCTTTCCTCCATAACTCACAGCTAACCCTACCACCTCCTCTCTTCCCCAGATGCACTCCTCTCTTTCCACTTCAGAAAAGAACAGACCTCCAAGAAACAAGACCCACATAGGACATATCAAGATACAGTAAGATAAGACCAAAACCCTCGTATCAGGGCTGAACAAAGCAACCCAATAGGAGGGAAAGTGTTCCAAAAAGCAGACAAAGGGTGAGAGATCCACCCTGTCTCATTGTTAGTCCCACAAAAACACAAGACTAACAGCCTGGTGTTATATGCACCCATACAGTCCTTGTACTTGCAGCTTCAGTCTCTGAGCAAATCTGACCCTGCTTAGTTTATTTGATCATCCTGGTGTCCTCCATGCCTTCTGGCTCCTATAATCTTTCCTCCCACTCTTTCATAGGGTTCCCAGATCTCCAAAAGGAAGGAACCAATGAATACCTCCAATTTAGGTTCTGTCTCGCGTGCGCCATATTTGTCTGTGGGTCTCTGCATCCACTCTCAACTACTTGGATGACTTTCTGATGATGACTAGACAAGGATACAGTCATTGAGTGTAACATAATATCAGTAGGAAACATTCCATTCATCTTTATTATTTTTTGTCTGTTTTGTTTGGTTCTACCGTAGGTCTCTAGGCTATCCAGTGGGTTCCAGGCCATCCAGGTAGTGTAGGGCATGGGCTCTCGCAAATTGTGTGGGCTTCAACTTAAACCAGACTTTGGTTGGTGACTCCCTCAAGTTCTGTGGTACAATTACCCCAGCACATCTTGCAGACAAGACGAATTGGCGGCTGGGTTGGTGTGCAGGTTTCTCTTTCTATAGCATGGAGAGTACCTTCCTGTGCCAAACAGTCTAGAACGTACAGGTGAAGTGTCTATGCAGACGCCAGCTTTACCCCCTTCATTCAAAGAGCCCTACGAATATGGGTTGTCATTGATAATGAGGCCCCACGGTCAGGTTTTAAAGAGTGGACTCCTGTCCTAGCATCAGCCTGGGTTTTCTAGGGATCTTCACGGGAACCCCAGACCATGAGCTCAACTGAATATAGTCACCCAGTTCTGCCACTAGTCTCCCTGCCTGCATTAGACAGACAGTTCAGACTCTGTATTCTCCATTAGTGGAAGTCCTCACTAGGGTCACCCTCATAGATTCCAGGAAGCTTCCACTGCACTGTGTTTCCAGATAACTCCCCACACTTCACAATTCCAGATGACTCTCCCTCCTTTGCAATCTGATCCTTCCATATCCCATTACCAGAAGCCCCCAGTCAACCCACAAAATTTATTCCATTTCCACTTCCCAGAGAGGTCCATACATCCCCATTAGATCCCTCCTCTTTAGTTAACCTCTCTGGGTCTGTGGGTGATAGCTTGATTTTCCTTTACTTAACAGCTAATATTCACTTATAAGCCAATACATACCATCTATATTTGTCTTTCCAAGTCTCAGTTACCTCGCACATGATGATATTTTCTAGAAGTACATACTTGCCTGAAGATATTATGATGTCATTTTTCAACCACTGAGCTAATTTCTAATTCCTTGAGTTCTTTATATTTTTTGCCATTATTCTTCCATCAGATGTGAAATTTGAAAAATCTTTTTCCTATTCTGGAGCTTGCTATTTTGTCTCACTGAAAGTATTCTTTGTCTTACAAAAGCATACCAGTTTCATGAGTTCCCATTTATTAATTGTTGATTAATAATATTGGGTTATCAGTATTCTGTTCAGGAAGCTGTATCCTGTGCCAATGCTTGCAAGGCTATCCCCAACTCTCTCATCTATGAAGTTAAGGTATCAGGGTTTTTTCTGTTGAAGATACATAGTTTTTCTATTGTATATCCCTGGCTCCTTTATCAAAAATCAGGTATCCATATTTGTGTGCATCTATGTCTGGATCTTCAATTTAATTCCATTGATCAACCTGTCTATTAATATACTAATACAATAGAGTTTTTATTATTTTAACTCTGAATACAGTTTGAAATTACTGATGTTGATAGCTATTTTAGCTATCCTAGATTTTTTATTTTTACATGTGACCTTGGGTATTGTCCTTTCAAGGTCTGTATGGAATTGTGTTGAAATTTTGATGGGGATTGCATTGAATCTGTAGCTTGCTTTTGGTAACATGGCCATGTTTACTGTATTAATCCTTACAATCCATGGTCATGAAAGATCTTTCCATCTTCTGATATCTTTTTCAATTTCTTTTTTCAAAGACTTGAAGTTTTTGAAATAAAAGTCTTTACTTTCTTGGTTAGAGTTATCCCAAGATATTTTATATTTGAGGATATTGTGAAGGGTGTTGCTTCCCTGATTTCTTTCTCAGTCCCTTTGTCATTTATATATAGGAGTGTAGGAAGGTAAGTAAGGCTTATCAGACTGAGAGGAACCAACTTGGAGTCTGCCTAGTGGTGTCAGAGGTCTTGATCATGCCTAGCCAATGAGTGGGGACCATGCAATGCTACCTGAAGGCATTGCAACAGGCAGTGTCAGAGGTCCTGATGATGCCTAGCCAATGGGGGGTGACCATGCTACACCAAGGGATTGGAACACCTGGGTGCTGGGAGGGAATATAAGATTTTCCCTACTGCTAAAATAACTGAGTCTGCTGCATCCCTTCCGCTGGACTCCCAACATCTATGTTGTTGATGTCATGCCTTCTCGCCCCGTCCCTCAAGGAAGATATTAGGGCCTAGCTACATCTGGTTCGCGAACAGAGATTTCTACCATAGATTTTGAGCTCACCTAGTCAGAGGTCTTTTTTTTTTTTTTTCATTGCAGCTATAAATTTTTTGAGTTTTCCCAGAAACGGTTCTAGTCTAGTCATCTCCCTCTCCTCACTTGCAGGGCTGGATAATACTCCAAAAACAGTGTATTTTGGTGAAAAGACCCCTCGATACTGTATGTTTTCAGTCCCTGCAGCAGGCAAGCATTGAGACCCCTATCTTTTTGTTCTTTTGTGTTGCTTGTCATGTTTATCTGCCCATCCAGTTAGGACAGCATTTTTTTTCTGTTTTAGTTCACCCGGTACGGTACCTACATATAAGAGCTGACTCCCAGGAGGTAGAACAAAGGCTCATCCCTCATCCAGAGACACCATGTGGGCATGTGGCTGTGGCCTAAAGAACCATAGAAGTTTCCCACTAATCACAAGACATAAAAGTCTGACATAATTTCCTACCCCTTTTGGCTATTGTCTCCCACTACAAAATGAGTAACCTCTCCTTCACCTCCACCCCTTCCATGTCTGATCTCTCTTTGACATCTGATGAGGAGGAGACAAACAGTTCAAGGTCAGTGTATCATGCTAAGGTGCGATCACAGTTAAAACTTCATCTACTACGTCCCCACCAGCTCCACTTCCTCTGCGGGAGGCTACAGCTCCACCTCCTCCATGGTTCTCTTGGAATGAAGTGTCTCAAGGTCTGCCTGCTTCTGATGGCAGAAATTCACTTGTGCTGTGGTATGACCCCCAGCCACTGTGGCCCCTCCACCTCAGGCAGGAAGAATCCTTCCTTGTCAACCTGAGACAAAATTCCCATTCCAATATTTGAACTCCCCTTTATCCAAAAGGCAGCTAATGAGTCGGGCCCGAATTCACCTTACTTTGATGAGGTCCTCACTCAATGCACAATGCAACTACAGACTTACCTTGATTGGTATAGTCTGCCCAAGGCTGTGCTGGAGCTGTCTGCCTTTCTTAGCTGGAAATTGGCTTACGAGGATCAAGTAAAAGCTCAAGAATGAATGAACCTACTAATTAATGGTCCAGTGACCCTTGACATGCTCACTAGATGTGGTAATTTTGATGTGGATTTTGTTCATCCTATCCAGTTGCCACAAATTGGTTATCAATCCTATTACCAACAGGTTTCTGGGTTGGCCTTAAAAGCTCTTAAGACATGCACATCTTAGAATCCTTCAGCTTATTTCTGCAATCTTATTCAACAGTCAGGAGAACTTTTTACTGATTTTCTCACATGTGTCAGTGAGCCAGTGAAGTGGAGAGTAGACCTGAACTACACTAGGAAATTGTTAATCAAATAATTGGTTTGGGAAGGTCTTAATGCCCCTAACCACAATGCAGTTGCAGCAATCCTCAATGAGGACATTCACAAGTGGGTACTGACCAGAAGAGGTCTTGATCCTAGTTACAGTCCCATTGCTGCCTTCACTGCTTGCCTAGATGCCCTCCTTGCAGACAAGAGCACACTGATGATATACCCAGGAGCTCCCAAGTAGATAGAGCTTGCTGGGGATGTGGCAAACCAGGCCATCTGTGGTGTGACTGCCCTGGGCAAAACCTAGGACCTGATGTCCCAGATACAAGAAGGATTGGGCAAAGGACTGCAGATCACAATTTGCAAAAACACTGCCCCTTTAAACTCTAGGCAGGGTGCTCTTCAACCCCACCAGTAAGAGGAGGCTCTGGTAGTCCAAACTTCTATCTATTAAACACTGTCCATTTTTTCACACTCCCCAATGTTGATCATCTATCTTTATGGACAAGCTGTTAGGGGCTTGGCAGATATGGGTGCAGACATCACCATATTAACAGAAATGGAAGCACTCAGTTTCCCTCACTGGAAATTTAGACCTGGGCCTCCTGTTAGTAGAGAAGGACGCCAACAAGATTTAAAACTTACCTCACATCCAGTCCATCAGAAAGACCTAAATGACAAAAAGTGAGTCATTCACCCTGTCATTTCTATGGTACCGAGAAACATCTGTGGCAGAGACATCATGGAGGATATGGATGCTGTTCCTGCTACTGATGATAGAGTTTTCTTTGATGACCTATAGGTCTGTGAAAAGACAGGCTTGGCAAATCACAATCCCACACATTAGTGACACCCACAACTCTAAGGGTCACTCTCCTTCAAAAATACACCACAATAGAGCATCCTGGCACTATCCCATTGGCATGGCTTTCAAATTAGGACATTTGTGTAGAACGTTGGCCTATAACTGAACCAAAGATGTCAATCCTAAAGGAATCAGTTGCATAACAGTTAAAGATGGCACACATAGAATTGACTGCAAGTAAACATAACACCCCCAAATTTGTTATTTCCAAGATATAAGGTTGCTAGCACCTCCTGCAGGATCTCTGTGAAGTTAATGATCAAAAGGAAAAAAATGGGGCCATGCAACCTCCCACTCCTTACTAAGGATGCTATTCTTCCATCTTTTTTAGTTTTACTTTTAAATATTAAGGACTGATTTTTTTTTCAAATTTCTCTATCACCACTGGATAGACACTGCTTTGCCATTACAGTATGGGAACCTAATATTCTTAAGCCAGTCAAGTGATTTCAATGGAATTTATTACCTCAGGGAATGAAGAATTGCCTCAAAATAAGCCACCTACATGTTTCTCAGGCCTTGGTGAATATTCCCAAGGACTTCCTCTTAACCCATTATATAGATGATCTCCTTCTGGCACATTTAGATGCAGTCTATCTGCAAAGAACTGCTGAAAAAATAATTCAAAAATCTCATTTTATTACATCTGATGATGGTGCAAGATGAGGTTCAAATGGTACCCCCCTTTCCTTTTAGGTTTTTACATTGCTAAGCAGGTTCACTTCTTTTCCTTTAAATTGTAAATGAAGGAATTGTATTCATTCTCAGAATTACAGCATTATGTGACATGTTTAGTTGGTTAAACACTTTCTGCCCATTCACAAGCAAAATATGACACCTCTTTTTATTGTTGGGGGCCCCATCTGCTCATCCATCAAGGTTAACCTTACTCATGAGACTGAAGATCTACTACAAAAGTTTGTGTCCATTCTAGCTACCTTCAGCCTACAATACCACGATCCTCAGAAGCCCTTGTTGGCAGTGATCCTCTGGACATCCAGGGGAGTTTTGGTAGCATTATGACAATTTGGTCCCCTCTTATGGATACATGAGACACATTCTGATCTGTGTAAAGTTATCTCTAAGTTTGATCAGTCTTTCCAACTTGGACTTAAGGCATGAATGCTGCCAAATAAATTTGTCTTCCCCTTTTCTTTAAAGAATATTTTTTCCATATAAACTTTCTTGGTTTTGATGACAAGGTGTTCAGCCCACCCTACAAACACTGAACATCTCTCCTAAGGAAAATACCCCTGCCCATGATGAGATGGAGAGATCCTATCTCCCTCTAAAAGAACCTGCCAGCTTCCCTGATAACACATGAGAGAAGGTATGCTTGTGTTTTTCCTAAGACTATCATGATATCAATATGGATCCCAGTAAGAGATGTGTGCCTGGCTATGGATCAGCCTACTGCCACCAAGCAGTGAATAACCCAGGATGAGTAATGCATATATTTCCCTTTCTTGCTCTTGTTGCCCCCCCCACAAACAAATTGATTTATTAAGGGCAGAGGTTATGGCCTTTGACTCTTCATTTTTTAAAAAAAAAAAGTGTTTGAAATAGTATAAAAAAAGCTATTTGATCCATCCTGGATGCTTACATATGCCTTAATTGGCAGGTGGCATTGTTAATCCTTATTGTCTTTAAATGTCTCTTGCAGTATATCTGACAGGAGCAGACAGCAACTAGGGTGGCTCTTCTGGTGTTAATGGCTCTTGGCATCCTTCTTGCAGTCCTCCACAGGAGGTTATGCATGCCTGGTTATCTGAAATTCAAATGACTACCACCTAATCCCCCCACCCTGGTAGCTCTCCAGGAATAAATGCTTTTCAAGGTCTCGTAGACAATGATGGGTAAGAGCTTATTCAGCAGGTCAACCTAAGACAGGTACAGTCCAGTTGCTGAACCCTCCTTAGGTAGGGTCAAAAAGACCTGAGCAAAGAACTCTGGCTTCTGCTGATTGCCCATGTAATAAATAGAAAATGGTGGATATGTAGGAATTTAAAGCCTGCAAGGAAGAGAGGAGCCAACCTGGAGATTGCTTGGGACTGGCAGAGGTCATGATTGTGCCTAGCCAATGAAGGGCAACCATGTGATGCTGCCTGAGGGCCTAGCAGCAGGTGTTATCAGAGATCCTGATGACGCCTAGCCATTGAAGGGTGACCGCAGATACTGCCTGAGGGACTAGCAGCAGGTACTGTCAGAGGTCCTAATCGTGCCTAGCCAATTATTTATATGTTGAACTACATTGACTGATATTTGTATGTTCAACCATCCCTGTATACCTAAAATAAAACCTACCTGATCATGGTGAATAATTTTTTGATGTGTTCTTGGATTCAGTTTGAGGCTGAGAAGGTCTATTCTTTCATTTTTAAGTGTAATGTTCTGTAAATATTTGTTGGGTTCTTTGATTTATAATGTTAGTTAACTTCAGTATTTCTCTGTTTATCTTGTGTCTATATTACCCTTCTGTTGGAGAGACTGTGTATTGAAGTCTCCTACTCTCAGGATGTGAGGGTCAATATGAGATTTAAGACTAGTAGGGCTTTTTGTCTGTTTGTTTTACAAAAGTGGGTGCCCTTCCTCATCTCATTTGATTAATTTTTGTTTAAATTCTGTTAGATATTTAAAATGTCTTTACAAGTCTGTTTCTTAGATCTGTTTACTTGGTATATCTTTTTGTAAGCCTTTACTCTGAAGTAATATATATCTTTAGTGTTGAAATATCAGTATGTTTCTTATATGCATCAGGATTATTGTTTTTATATATCCATACTGTCAATCTGTGTCTTTTTATTGGGATTCAATACACTGATATTGAGAGATATCAATGTCCAATGACGGATTATTAATTTCTATTATTTTCTTATAGTTGAAGGTGTTATTGGTGCTGGTGGTGTGTATGTGTGTGTTTCCCTTCTTTTGGTTTTACTTGTGTGAAATTATTTACTTCCTATGTTTTTATGTATATGATTAACCTCCTTATCATATGGTATAGTCCTGGATTTGTAGATGGATATTACTTAAATTTAGCTTTATCATGGATTAATTTATTTTCTCCACCTATGATAATTGAAAGTTTTACTAGATATTGTATTCTAGGCTGGCATCTGTAAGTTGAATCTGCAGCAATCTGTCAAAGGCCTTCTCACTTTGAGAGTCTCCATTGAAAAGTTAGATGTATTTTTTTACCACTGAGTAGTACTCTAATGTGTAGATGTGCCACACTTTCTTTATCCATTCTTCAACTGAGGGGCACCTAGGTTGTTTCCAGGTTCTGGCTATTACAAATAATGCTGCTATGAACATAGTTGAACAAATGCATTTGTAGTATGATTGGGCATCTCTTGAGTATATTCCCAAGAGTGGTATTGCTGGATCCTGAGGTAGGATGACTCCCAATTTTCTGAGAAACTGCCACACTGATTTCCAAAGTGGTTGCACAAGTTTGCATTCCTACTGCAATGGATGAGATTTCCCCTTACTCCACATCCTCTCCAGCATAGGTTATCATCGGTGTTTTTTATTTTAGCCATTCTGACAGGTGTAAATGGTATCTCAGTTGTTTTGATTTGCATTTCCCTGATAGCTAAGGAAGTTCAACATGACCTTAAGTATCTTTTGACCATTTGAACTTCTTCTGTTGAGAATTTTCTGTTCAGATCATTACCCCATTTTTTAAATTGGGTTATTTAGAATTTTAATGTCCAGTTTCTTGAGTTCTTTATATATTTTGGAGATCAGACCTT
>PVIU01009845.1:0-73725 GCA_004026605.1 Ondatra zibethicus | reverse complement strand
GCGAAAGTTGGCAGATGGAGAACCCATCAACAATAACACCAGGACCTATCTCTTCTGCATGTATTATCTTTTTGATAACCGAGTCTTTTTGAATGCACTCCTTCCTAGGCCAGAAGGGATGGGGGTGGGCCTTGGACTTCCAACAGGGCAGGGCACCATGCCCTGTTTCAAGGAAGAAGGGGGAGGAAGGAGGGGTGGGGGGTAGTGGGAGGGGACCGGGAGAAGGGGAAGAAAGGGAAAAAAATTTTTTTATCTTTAATTATGTTCTTGAATGGAAAAAATAAAACAAAACAATGTATGGAAAAAAAAATTTAAAAAAAATAAAAGCAAAAAAAAAAAAAAAGAAAAACAGAAAGTGAAGCATACGTGGTGTTTTATTTAGTTAGTCAAAGTAGAACTGTGCTGTACCATGACACTGCAGATAGTAGACCACAGATTTTTAGGTACATGGCAGATGTGATGCTTAATATTTCTGAATTTGTGAGAAAACTCCTAATATCAGGCAAGAAAAAGCCTTATCTCATTTGCTGCTCAGGGGCATCCAAAAGACTATTATAATAATATGGGCCATCACTGTTTTCCTTGTTCTTTTCTTTGAAGTAAGAGTCCCTATTACAGAATATACTACATGCTTGGCAGACAAGACTAAGGGGACTTAAGCTGATTGTGACCTGAAAGGTTCCTTTCTGGGATCTAGTTTTCATAGCACTGCAAGGTAGAATGGCTGCTGCCAAGAGAGGAATGTGACCAATATCCCTACCTAGTTGTGATGCCTAAGAACCACAAAATGACTAGCATGACCAAAGGCCCCTACATGTGTGATAGTGGTGCCCATATCTTGGCAATAATCAGTAGCTCTCTGATTGTACTTGTTTTACTCAACAGTCAGGAAATCATGCCTAGTCATGATAAACATACCCAGTAAACTGCCCATGGCTAGTGAGGTCATAGAGTTTACAAGAGAACACATTACCACCACTTTATTAAAAGAGCCTATTTCCTATTGCATCCTAAGTGCTTATCCTTAGACCGACAGATGAGTGTAACTCTCACTCTTTAAGGAAGCCTCTATTTGCTGCAGACAAAACCATTAAGGAATACCACAGCTGGTCAAAGTGCAGAGCAAAATGGTTGTCGGGTACCCAGCTCCAACAGGTACATCTGCAGTGTAACTCTATCGCTTAGGCTCAGGGAACAGCTTAGAAGAGGAGGGAAAAAAAGATTGTAAGAGCCAGAGTGTAGTATTTGGCCTATTATTGGCCAAAAGCTCTCTATGCCCTTAAGAGACAGGCCACGCCCACTCCCAGCTTCCAGCCTCTGACCCCAATTCTCTCTCTTCCTCTTCCGCTCTCACGGGGAGCAGCAGCTGTTTCTCTTCCCTCTCCCCACTTCTCTCTCTCTCTCTCTCTCTCTCTCTCTCTCTCTCTCTCTCTTTATCTCTTTATCTTCTCTTCTTTTCCCTCCATCACCCATCTAATAAATGTTTAACTCTGCATGGCGCACCTATCCGGCTCTCTTTTGTCCATCCATACTGCCGCACAGCCCTGCCGCCGCCACAGCAGCACGCATGAGGACCAGGAGACTAGCCGCAAGCTGCTGGCACCTTCTCTTTTTAAAAAAACACAACACAGAGTACCATGAAATCTTCTGTGAATTTGTATCTCCTAGAAATAACAAGGAAACTACACCCATGATACCTAGACAGTATGGTTGCCTAAACAAGACTGAATGATAACATCAATAGACGTGCTATTGCAAAATGGGGAAATTTCATAGAACCCCACCCTAAGACAAATGATTCCAGAAAACTAAGGATTGCTAAGATAGTGACAATTATTAGTCCCCAAGGATGAGCCCCCTAATTGGTTACTCAATTCCAAGTGGCCAAATACGTTCAAGCAACAATAAATAGACTCAGCAGGTTGTATCAATATATTTATGCATTTGTACACATCTAACAATTAAAATTAAAGCTAAAGAGTCCATGATTTGTGAGGGAGTGAGGGATGTGTGGCAGATGAGGAGGAAATGGAAGTGAAAATTATATAAACATACTTTAATTGAAAAACAATATAGTTTTAGATTACAAATGTTAATTTGTGGTGAAACACACCTTAACTGGGTGAAAAAAAATGTTGTCATCAGCATGCAGCTATTTTGAAGGCCACATGGTACCTACCAGAATGAAAGCAACAGAACAGAGTGAGTAATGACTATCTGAATTCACCATTGAGGGATAACAGGGAAAACATGCAGTTTTAGAGATGCTGAACACTGTTTTAAATAAATAAATTGAATGTAATCTCCAAGAGACACCTGATTATGAAAGTGAAGAATTTGTGGATTAGGGGTGTGTTTGGTAGAATGTTTCTCTAGCATGCACAAAGCCTTGGCTTCAACTTCAGCACTGACTGAGTAAAGAGAATTGTGTAATTCTAGCACTCAGAAAGTTGGTACAGTGAGATCAGAAATTCAAGATCATTCTTGGCTATGTAGAGAGTGTGAAGCCAGCCTAGTATACATGAGACTTTTCTCAAAAAAAATAAAAATCTTAAAGAACTATTTCATAATAGAAAAATACTACTATTGTATGACCGCTAAATAAAGCAAACGATTCTGGACTACATTATATGGCTCTTAAGAGATTTATAAAGTATGCAGTGGACTGTGATTGTGGGCTAAGGATTTAATAATAATGATGGGTGTGTCAATGCTAATTTCTAAATTATGATGCTTAGATTATGGCTGTGTAAACCATGAAGAAATATACATTAAGGTTTCAATAATCCATAGAAAAGCATTTTATCTGTGATCAACATTTCTGCAACTGTGGAATTATTCAAAATAGTCTATATTACATATTTTCAAATTTCATGTATTCCATATGTTTGTTATTACAATGTTTTATTTTATCTTCTTTTATTTATTATACAATATGTTAAAACTACATCAAAAGGTACTTAAGTAATAAATATATTATTATGACCTTTCTATTTTTAAAGAATTTTATAATCAATAGCTACTTTACATAAATATTTAAGAGGATTCCTATATCAGCAGGAAATTTCTAGAAAGAGCAAGAAATACACAAGTTTAATTGTTTCTGTGATATATTAAAAGCATTAAAGCAAACTACATATTTACTCTAATATAATCTATTAACCTCTAAATATAAATTTTTCATTCTTTTGAATAAAATTATTAATTATAATCCAACTAGACTTTTATAGAAGGTGAATTTGCATAGGCAACTTAGTCATGTGCCTAACAGAAATTAATATGCACTCATCTTTTCAGTCGTTTACCACATATTTTATTAGTTTGTAGTTTTTGGGTGTTCTCTGCATTGAGTCTAAAAATATAAAAGTTTTCATGCAACGTACATACAAACCATAAATGAAATTAAATATGTGCAATAAGCTAGCATAAATAAAAGAACATATATGATACGCAAACACTAGATTCCAGTGGGAAAAAGTTAAGACAAATAAGATTAGTCCTCAATTTCAATTCCAATGCTATACAACTAGCTTTATTATGTGATAGAACCACAGAAAATATTTGCTTTCATATCAAATGATATCATCTTAATTTAACAATGTATTTGGGATAAAAATATTTGAGCAAGACTATCTCAATCTATTATGTTTAAAGCAAAATATTCATGTGTAATATTCTCTTAAATGTTGTCGTGTACCTGAAAGTATCCTAAGATGATTGAACATACAACTTACTTGATGCTGACAATGTATCACTGAGTTCAATCTTCCCACTACATACACATCTTAAGATTGAAATTTTGTATCTACGCGTATCCAGTTGCTGACCTCATCAAATCTGATGGCTTTAAGTACTATCATGTCATTGAACTAGTTTTATTATTGATTGCTCTGGTTTGATCTTTTGTTTCTGCGTTTAACTGATTACCATGGTTATAAAATGTTGTTTAAACTTAAAAGAAATCTTTCCTATTCTCTTTTAATAAGATTTTGCTCTACAGTATTTTGTCTGTAGTTTAATAGTGACTAATCAAACTGATCACCAATCAAACTATAGATTATTTAGTTATCTTTGATTGAATTTTCCTGTTTGCTACGGTGCTTCACACACAAAGTATTGGCTTTTTCCACAAATACTGACATTATTATTGTTATAATTACTATAAACTAGCCAATCCCCATCTTAATTAAACTCTGAACAGTTTTATTTCATCAAAACCCTAATTACACTTCTATTTCTATTCTTTCCATTTCTCCTTTCCAACAGAACAATGTGGTGAAAACATACATTGAAACAGGGCATTATTTGCTCAGAATGTGTTCAGTGCTTTGCAGACCACTCAGAGGAAAATGAAAAATCCTAGAACTGCCAAGAACTGTCTTGAGATCCTACATTTTTCTGCATCCTCTAAAAGCGTTCACACCTGTTACTCCCATCTTAGAAACTTTGCCCCATCATGGCAGAGCCCTCACTCTCTTTCTTTTTCCCATATTCTTTTATTTTTTTCCATTAAAACAACAAAAAAAAAAGAATTTAAATTTCCTCCCCTTCTCCCAGTCCCCTCCCGCTCCCCCCCTCCCGCTGCTTCCTTAAAAGAGGGCATGGTGCCCAGCCCTGTGGGAAGTCCAAGGCCCTCCCCCCTCCATCCGGTCCTAGGAAGGTGTGCATCCAAATCGACTAGGTTCCCAAAGAGATAATACATGCAGAGGAGATAGGTCTTAGTGACACTAAGATCTCACTCTCTTAAGACTCACCCTCAAAGGCCATTTTCTCATTGAGGACTTTCAGGAGAGCCCTAGTGAAGAGACAATCCCATTTATTCATATTACTACCTTTTACCCATCTTCCTAGTTCATTATCTATTTTTCCTCAGAGAAGTTCACTCTGTAGCATTCTACACGTCTTGCTATTGTTGTTCATTGGGGTCTTCCCTTAGGATGTAATGAACTACTCACCATGCTTCTCTTTATGATTGACTACTCTCTCCCAAGTACCTAATGTCGAGTTTGGAATGAGTGAGGGAATTAATGACCAGGTTTTAGTCACTTAAACTTTGGCAATGTTGTCTCAAACAGTAAGGAGGAATACCACATCTGAACTTCAGTGGCTTAATGCCATGCTTTATCTTTTCATCCATGGTAAGTTTCTCCTGAAATGATCATCTCAACTCCATATATGAGTTCTTTGTATCAGTCTCCATCCATTGACTACTTTCCAGATTTTCCCTATTATTTGAACTCTAGCTCCATATGTTAATATAATTGATGCAGACTAGTGTTGTTATAAAGGATAGTTTTAAGGGAGAGCGAATTCCTGGAGATACGTAGAACATGAAAAGTAGGATAATACCATGGCAAATTCTGAATAATTTTTGTGTGGTTCTAGTGTGTGTTTGTGCTTGTGTTAATGATAGCCAATGAATTTAGCAATTTCATAGAATTTCTTTACATACACATCCCTCGCATCACCCTCACAACATAACACTAAATTGGGATTGGCATTTTATAATATTCCATTCCCTAACAAGAGGCATAGTTATGTAGGTTAGTATTAAGGCCAAGTTGACGTCATGTTTTATGCACTGGCTTACTTATTGGCCAAAGTTTCTTTTTTCTTTTTTCTTTTATGGAGACCCGAGCTTAGAGGTGACTCTAATGAAACATAATAGAACACATATAGAGAGTACTCAACCATTTTACAACATGTATATTGAACACCTTCTCTGTCCAAAGGCAATGAAGCTAACAAGAAGGATACAGAGTAGTAGGGTCTAGCAGAGGTTTGAACCTTGAATAGGAAGAAAAAATTAATGAACAAATCAAATCATTGTCACTGACTTTGGAGACAAATTGTGATCCTGGATGGAGACAATTAGAATTAAAAGGAGAAACAATGAATCAAAGATGTGACGAAATGAAAAACATCTCCAGCACCTTTTAAGCCCTGCTATGTACCAGGTGCTGTGCGTGTGTAGTTTATCACTTAATCATCATAGCAACCATATGGTGGCTAAGTTATGGCACTGTTTTTATAGGTAAGGAAATTGTTTTGAGGTCTTTCCAACAAGCCTTTTTCAATCTTATAGCAATCATTTTTTTTTACAGTAAATTTGTATAGCAAAGTTGGCAAAATGTCTCTGGCTGTAGGTACAATATCATTGTTGTCTACCCTAAATAAATTCAAAATCTAAATGCAGAGGTTGTTCACAAGATAGTTGAATATAACTTCATTTTAAGGTTGAGACATACTGATAGAACCAAGCCTACTTTCTGAGGAAGCAAAAAGAGTTCACCCATAAATTTGGGTCACAATGGCATATTTTTAGAGATGCTATGTCTGTACTAAATATTTAAGATGACATAAGGGTGAAAGTTCTTTCTAGGAAGAAGCTGGAAGAACAAAGTTTTGAATCTGTGGGGCATTTTTAATTGGTGAAAGTCATAACAGTTAGAGCAATGAAACTCCCAAATAAACATAGGCTCACATATTCTAGAAGTAAATTTTGCTCATACTCTATATAATTTTTTTGATTTCACAGAATTTCTTTGTGAATTGGTGAATGTTGGACCCAGATACCTTTATTTTATATCTGTCGCATCAACAATGAGGCTTCCATTGTGTCCAAGATTTTCAGCATTGGCCTGGCAGAAGGGGAGAACATAGCTATTTGCCTGTAGTAGGCTTGCTTTCAGACACCAATTCTTGACCTAGTTGACATCCCTCCCAATTGTCTGTGATACAGCTCAGTGGTCACAAATATACTATGTGCATATTATATCTTTTGCTGGAAATAAAGGATTTTTTTTGGTTTGTTTTTCAAGTCAGGGTTTCTCTGTGTAATAGCCCTAGTTGGCTTTAAACTCACTGAGTTCTACCTGCCTCTGCCTCTTGAGTTTTGGGATTAAAGGTGTGCACCACCACTGCTTGGCAGAATTTCTTTTTAATATTAGATGGTAAGAAGCATGGTGTACCTAATATCCCAAATAGAAAGTTTAAACTTGAATATGGCTATGCTAGTAGGATGCAAATCACTGATGAAAAGTGGGAAGTTCTATTTCACTGTATACAATGAATAGAGGATAAGCCATTGGTAACATAAGTATTTCTAGCTTCAGTGAATAAAGAAATTGCCTTACTGCCAGCTAAGGAACAGAACAAAAGAAGGAATCTTTACCCTGAGGAGCATGATAATTCTGAGAGTTATTTTGTGCATAAATATGAAAAGCTATGGGACATTGTCAATGTAAACCAGAATGTAGAGTGATGGTCTTAAATAGTGAAAGGCTTTTCAGGTAAGATTAGAGGTTGAGATGGGAAGATTGTCTTGTATTTTCAGGTAGTCTTGATGCAATTGCATAGGTCCTTACTGGAGAGTTAGCAGGGGAATTAGAGACAAAGAGAGAGGGCAAGGATGGGAATACAGAACACAAAGCAGAGCAATGATGAAGGGCTAGTAGCAGAAGTTGGGGAAGGAAAGAAATAAACTCTGTGCTATAACCTTGAGAAGGAAAAATGTTTTTAATAAATTTTGACTTCCACTCAATGAAAGTGATATTGGCTTATTACCTCCAGAATTGTATGATATTTATTTTCACTTAAAACCACTATGTTTATGAATTTTACAGCAATAATAATGGAAACTAATGCAGAGGTATGTATTTCCTTAATTCAAAAAAGTATATGTAGGAAAATCACTGTAGAAAAGTGTTTTATATTTTCTGTATTACCAACAATAAGTAAGCAAGCTGACTCATACTTTGAAACATTTTAAATAATTTAGAAACATACAATTCTGTTGGAAAGTATATTTCTAAAATTCTACAATTACATGAAATGTGCAAACTCTAATTTAAAAACAGACTTCAATATTTCTAAATATTCCACAACTTTTTCTTAATGAAGTGTTTCCTCTACAAATGTAAACTGTTTCAGTTTTTCATGTTTTTCCCATCTAGCAGATTGTCTTGTAATTTTACAAGCGTTGGTGCAAGTGCAGCTGTTGTTCTAAGGAGGTGTTCATACAACTTTGTGTGCAAAGTTCATCCATCATGTTCGGCTCACACTTTCCAAGAATCATAACATACAAGAGCACTGATAAAATGCATAGAGTGTCAAGTATTAGACTGCAGATTTGCAGTGTACATAAGGAAAAGTTGAAGTCAACTGAACCTCAGCAAAAGCAAGAGGAACAATTCTGTGTAACCATTTACTCAAACAAGCATAAGGATGTTTAATATCAGAGTTCCAAACTAGAATTAATATTTATTAAAAATTCTGCAAAACCAGAAGTTTTATTTACTTTTTATAAATTATTCTTTCTGATGATATTGACATTCCTTATCTCCTTTTCTGTGTTAGAATGAATTTTGCATGTGTGCATGAGTGTTTATATATATATGTATATATATATACACATACACACACATACATACACATACACACATGTTCGTGTATGTGTGTTCATGGGTGTGCCAGTATGTGGTGCATGTAAAGGTCAGAGGACAACCTTGAATCATGTTGCTTGAATGTCATTGATCAGATGATATCTACCTAGTATATTTGAGGACACTACCCTATTAGCCTGGAACTTACAAAACTGACTATGTTGCTAGGCAGGCAGCTGCCTGCCTCTGCCTACCCAGTAAGATTCTAAGCCTGCTACCATATGCAGCGTTTTAAATTGTCCTCATGCTTGTGACCCAAGAACACACTTTACTGACTGAGCTTTCTCTGGCCTTTAGAAAGATTGGTTTGGGTTTTTTAAATATATTCTTTACTTATTGTATGACAACAATAAAATATATTCAATGCTTTTTAATATTTGTAAACATAAAATGGCTCGTACTACCCTCAAAAGCAAGTAACTGCCTTTCCTGTCCTAGAAATGTCATTTAAACTGCTTTACTACATCTGAAAACATGTCACAATGGAGCATAAAGTGTTTATAGTCAGATTCAGTTTTTGCTTATTCTCTATGACACAACCAGTAACAAGTTTATTGTGTCCCATACATTTACATACCATCATTTCAGACATGACAGGGGAATTCATGGTACATAATAACACACAGCATCTGTGAATGCACACACAAGACCTGCACAAGATCAAGCCAGCAGAAACACCAGCAATGATGAGGGAGCAGCTCATGAAATCCCACGCCTAATTTAGGAGCTATTGGCAAAAGATGGCCGCTGAGGAAAAGGGAGTCCATTTATTTCAAAAATGAGTTCAGTAAGAGGATACAGATGTTCCAGTAGTTGTTCTCATATCTTTGCATATACAAACAGTACCAAGTAGAATCAGTGACAATCAGAATGCATGTATTTAAGAGAGGGAAAAGTAGCATGGGGGAGGTAGGGAGTAAATGGAAGGGAGGATGGGTGTTCTGATCTGGTCTAAAACATACTATGCATGTATTAAAGTCTTAATCAATAAACAACTGCAACATTTATATTCTGTTTTCAATAAAAAATGGTACATAGCATGTATAAGCAAAACAGAGATTTATTCAGCAAACACTGATTTAAAATGATCAGAAAAGTGCATCATAATTTCTGTACCTTTAACCATGTGTCCTTTCCCATCACCAATATTATCTCTATCTCAAATAAATGCATTATTCTTGGCATAGCTATCTGCACTGCAGTCACACTCATCGCATCACCAATGGAATATGTGGCACTGGAAATCTTTGGCTATTATTTCTGTCGTGGACTATGAGCTATAAAATTAGGAAAGGTATCTTATGCTTCAGAAGCGAGAGTTCACCATAATACTCGTTCTTAGTTGACTTGTTGACATCCAAAATTATTTTCGAATATAGAAAAACAACATGATATATCTGATACTTAATGCAAAGGGCACAGATGGTTTTCTGAGACTGAATCCTGTAATTACCATAATAGTATTTCTACGGTGACTCATAATGTGGTAATCATTTACCAAATATTTCCAGTTCTGTCTCCCATCAAGCACACAGAAGGATTATGCTGCATGTGGTTTGGAAGGAGGCATGGGAGAAGTTCTCTTGGCTAATGGACTTGATATCAATTCAAATATTATTTTTAATATTGTGTGTGTGTGTGTGTGTGCGTGCGTGTGTGTGTGTGTGTGTGTGTGTGTGTGTGAATATGGGTATGTTCAGATGCCAGAAATTTTCTGATTTTCTGGACCTGTTTATCAGGAAATTGTGACCAACATGGGTCCTGAGAAGCAAAACTTAGGTCCTCTGCATGATCAGGAAATGTGCATAGCCACCATTCCAGTCCCCTAATTATTCATTTTGAATGCAAAATTCTTCAGAAGGCTCTCTACCTCAGGCATGAAATAAAGACCTACTTTCTTGACTGTATATGCAAACATACTAGTCTTATTATTGTGCTACCACATATATAAGCAAGCATTCTAATAATATACAAAACTGCACTTATATTAATCTACTACATTGTAAGTCCTTTATTTTGGCAACTTTGTACTTTTATACCAAGTTAGTTGTGAAGCATTCTTTAAATTTTTAGACATGGATTTTTAAATTATTATTAAAGAGATAAAACAAGCAAGAATATGAGACCTAAAGCAATAAAGTGTTTCAGAAACTAGAACATGAAATAAAAGCTGGTTTAAAGTAAAAAGGAATCATCTTGAATACAGGGAAAGAAAACTTGTTTTGTTTTGTATGCTGGTTCTGACCTTAACAGTTAAAAGATATTTTTAAAAAAGAAAGACTTTTTAAATCAATAAGAAAACACAAATATGAATATAGTGATATGAATTTCTGGCTTAGTTTTTATTCTCATCACCACTATAAGAGGCAGAAAACACTATACTTATGTATGATGTGGAAGTTACGTTTCCATAGGGGAAATTTCTTATAACCTTGTTTTGTTTGCATATAATCAAGAAGAGATACGGGCTCTGCTCTTCTCTTGACATGATGTATTAGCTGGGCTTCCTGACTATATCATATGTGTAGGCACTATTCTCAATGTATTAGCATAAACCAGTGACTGTGCTTTATCTGGCGTTACAGTAAGGCTTGTTCTATAACACAAGGCAAGGGAATGAAGTAGATGGAACGAAACGCCTATGAGATTCCAGGGTCAGTACAAATCAACTCTAGAATGTATACTCTTAATTGCTAGGAAGGATGTCCTAATATGACAAACCTAGACCCGGGGAAACAAAACACATGGTAACGTTACTGCATTTCGCTAAACTCGGATTTTTCTTTCTTTTCATTTCTATCACTTTCTGTTTTTCCACGAAAATTCTCATCAGGTTCCTTGATATTGACCCACTAGTTCAAAAAATTCAAGAACATCCACAGTCTATTACAGTCATTTTCTTTTAAAATACAAATGCTGCATTTCTGGTCTTTATTGTGTCTGTCAACTAATAAATGTATGCACTTCCAGAAATACGTAATAAGTGCCCAACTTTAATTTTTTTCTGTTTTAATTCAATCTCAACCATGCATTTATAATAATGAAAAATCTAGAGCCAGCTATCATCCATCAAAGACAGAATATTGTAAGTCATCCATCAAAGACAGAATATTGTAAGTCTAGCCATTTTGTATTCATGTCGCATACTCTGTACAGCCATCATTCAGCTATGCATTCTTAGTTGTATTTTACAGATGAGAAAACTGATATTCAGCACAGGTTTAGCAATTTGGTTAGAAGTAAAACCGTTTTTTTCCAAATGATGTCATTCTTGCTTTGGTTTCTGTCTTCTGTGTTACATGGCGAGGCAGGCACTGGAATGATCCTGTTGCTAGTAAGTAAACTTGAAGCAGTTTAGTAGCTGGGACCTCTTTCAACCCTTATTATAACTCAAGAAAAATAGTGTAATAAGCAACAGTAAGCCATTGGAGTTTAAAATCCACTGGTAAAAATACGGTGTGCAGTTTAACAATGAATGAGCGTGTGAGTGAGTTAATGAATCTTCTGCTCTAGCAACGGCTCCAACCTGTCAAGTCAGTTTACATAAGATGGCCGTAAATTTTCACATTAACCCGGAAATTGTGGTTTGGTTTCTTTAGACATTTATTTTATGCGATTTAAGTTGACAGTGAGGCATCTCAAAGAGGTATAGTCGTTTCTTCAGCTACTTTCATTTCTGAATATAGCCCACAGTGCTATTCTTTGTAGAAAGAGAAACATGATCTCTTTAGTTCTGGAGGGAGAATATATCTTAATACGTGTTTTCTGCAGTTGATCAGCATCAATGGGCCCCCATGCATATGGCATTTTAAAAAACTTTGAGGATCTTAACTTTAAAAGATGCACAGTACTTGTTGAATTGTACATAATTCAGATGCAAAAATATGTTAGAAGGAAATATGATAACACTTATACCAAGAAATCTGGTAAATCTAATTTTAATAAATTGTGGTGGTTATTTACTACCAGATACAGCCCAGTTTTCCTTAGAAATAACTCATCCTTTGCAACCGACTTCGGAGAAACTTATGAGGTAGAATACCAGAAGCAGCATAAATTCCCTAAAAGAGCAATAAAATACCTTTGCAAAGAAACCAAACCCAGATTCCATACCATAATTCAGGCAGCACCGCCCATCATAAACAAAAATTCATTATGCCCGCTGTGTGGAAAAATGTTAAGCAAGAAGAAATAAACAGAGAATGTTTTAACAAATCATATTAGCCAAATGAGAAAAATAGGATAAAGCCACAGTTCTGAATGAGACTGCCAATAAAGCTTAAAACTCAGCCAAAATTTGGAAGAAATCTAAACATAGCCAGACCAAGTCTAAATCTTCCTAAGATATTTTATTCTGGGTTTCTCCTTTCAACTATTTCCTTTAAGTTTGGGGTGGGGGAAACCTTGACTAGATGGAGAGATGTGATATTAAATGCATGTTCACTGCATCCAAACCTAAATTGAGGATACGACTAACGTTTAAAGACATAAACCAGATCATGATTGCCAAGCAAGAACTACAAAATGCATCAGAAGAGAGAATAGAAATGTTTGCAGGTTTAGAATGACCCCCCCCAGACACACACACATACACACACACACACACACATCAACTCCAAGAATAATCTTTTATGGTCCATTTCTCCATGAATATACAGAACTTTGAGTGGTTGCAGTATGTATGTTCCTTGAATGCTCAGTAGCATGCACACAGGAAAATAGCTTTCTGTGGGCCAGATTCAATCTATGTGCTCTCTGATTAGATATAACACATACAAAGACACGCAGCTGCTGAGAAAATATAAGGAGAAAGAAAATTTCTTACCATGCATTAAAAATCTGTCATTTATACAATGAGGTCTCCTTAGGACCTTTCTACCTTTTATATACTTAACAGAAAAATAGCCTCCTCATGAAGCTGGCATATGTTAAGGGGCATTGTATGTTTTTAACCGTGAGAAGGTCTATGGCCACAATTGTAATCTTAAAAGACAGAGGAGGGGTCATCATGAAACAAGAAAGAGAAAAGGGAGAAAGCGATCTTAAAATATGATATTTCTTTCTTGGCCCGTGTCTGTTAACACGTTCAGAAGATGTACCTGAGTGATAGAGTTAAGATAAATGAGATTTGAAAGTTATCGTGAAATCCTGTCACCATTTTCAAGGTTGTTTCCTTTTGGGAAAAAGAAAAAAGAATGATCTACTGGTTCCAAAGAAGCAAAATATGAGGATGTTTTTAGTACAAAATACCTTTTGTTTATATGCATTGAGAAATCTTTTTGTGTGTTTGTTTATTGAAACAGGGTTTCTCTGTTGTTTTTTGAGCCTGTCCTGGAATTTGCTCTGTAGACCAAATTGACCTTGAACTCAGAGAGATCTGCCTGCCTCTGCTTCCCAAGTGCTGGAATGAAATAATATGTGCACCACCACCACACTGCACAGTGGGAATTCTTTAACTGAATACTATTGATGTACAACCAGCAACAGCAACTGTGATAAATCTCATGTGTTCACTATTGAGACGTAGAAAAGCTAATCACTAGGGGGATAATTTATCAGATAATAATTAGATGATAAGATGATAATTAGATAAGATGATAATTAGATGATAAAATATTGCAATGCTTTAGCTTCCATGGTTTTCCTTTTCACTTCAAAATCAATGGTTTGTTTTTTTTTTGTTGTTGTTTAGTTTTGTTTTGTATTTTTCGAGACAGGGTGTCTCTGAAGCTTTGGAGGCTGTCCTGAAACTAGCTCTAGTAGACCAGGCTGGCCTTGAACTCACAGAGATCCACCTGCCTCTGCCTCCTGAGTGCTGGGATTAAAGGCGTGTGCCACCACCACCTGGCAGTTTACATATTTTTCAAAAACCTTCCAAATACTGAATTCTCTACTCACAGTTAATCCTTGCTTTTCCATTACTCTGTTTCTTCTCAATCTTTTTTTTAATATTTTTTTAAAATACTTTTTATGGTTTATTTAACTTTATCTTATGTGCATTGGTGTGAAGGTGTCAGATCCCCTGCTACTGGATCTTCAGACAGTTGTGAGCTGCCATGTGGTTGCTGGGAATTGAACCTGGGTCCTCTGGAAGAGCAGTCAGAGCTCTTAACCACTGAGCCATCTCTCCAGCCCCTCTCAGACAATCTTCAAGAAAAGAAGCAAGGGCAAAAGAAATGAAACAAAAATATACAATATCTTCAGTCCTACATTATCGTCCATGTAGTTCATTTCCTGAAACAAAAAAGAGACCATCTTTATGCTGTCATCCTTTACTTTTAAATTTTCTTTCTGTGTTTTACAACCTTCATTATTTTATTTGAGTTATCTTTGAAAGAAAACAGAAAGAAAGAAATGGAAAGGAAGAACAGGAGGAAAGCAGAAGGAAGAGGAGAGGGGACGGGAAGAGAGGGGAGGAGAGGAGAGGGGTCTATAGAAGAGAGAAAGGCAGTGGATGTCAGAGAAAGAAATGACTTTCATAAGAATGAGAGATTTTGAGCATTAGAACCATACACATGTATAATCCATGAGGACAAAAATTCTAAGTATCTATGTGTGGTCACTGGGATCTTCATTCTAGTCAAGGGGTAAAAGATAATTTGTTGATAGTTTAAGGTTTTTAAATAGTTTTAAAATTTCCAATTTTTATTTTAATTAAGGAATGTTTATTTTTCAGTGTTTTTGCTCACCAGAAATATTTTTTTTTAAAAAGGAAGAAAGGAGGAAGGAAGGAAGGAAGGAAGGAAGGAAGGAAGGAAGGAAGGAAGGAAGGAAGGAAGGGAGACAGATTTCAGTTCCTTTGGGTCTCTGACTGTAATAAAATGAGGAAGGGAGACAGATTTCGGTTCCTTTGGGTCTCTGAGTGCAATAAAATGAGTGCACTTGTATATTTAAATAATGCAGAAGTACCAATGACATTGCTATCAACAAGAAAATATGAAAATTAGACTCAGAAAAGCTGATAAATACTTAGCTTATAATTTTATCTAACTATATCTTGACATAAAATCTTGAAGAAGATTATTAAATCACAAAAAGCAAACTCATCAGAAATTCTATTACTTAAAGACTTTAATTGCCCAAACCTTTTGAAAATATGTTTATTTTTTGTTTGTTTGGAAAATGCTGAAAGAAAAATATTCACCAATACGAAGCTAAGTCTTTATTTAAGACCTGCTTTCCCAAGTCTTAAAATAAAACTCTCAGAAAACAAACATGGCATTGTTTATTTTTTAGAACGTATACTATTTCACATCCATTAAATGTTCTCAGAGTAAAATCTGTAGCAATGAATCTGCTCTAGTGTGATGGCTAACTAGTCCAGTTTGAATAGACATCTTTTTTCCTATGCTCTTTTTACAAAGGCTGTCCTTATGTTCTTCTCAAGGCTGACAGCTTCTATTTAATTTACAGAAGCTGAAATATTCATATTTATATTATCCATAAATCACTAATGCTAGAATAGGTACAGAAGCAAATATGTTTCTGTTTTCTCACAAGCTTGTAAGAATCACAAGTTCTTAAAATAGCCAGTGGAGCGTGGAGATTTAAGTGATGTTCTCCATGAGCAAATCCAAGCTGGAGGAATTTCAAAAGTTAGAGAGATGAGGTCCACTCCTTGAATAAACTATTTTACTAAATAATTTATTATGTTGATCTTTCACCTGTCTTGTTGGTGTAAATGAGTTTCACTGTTATGCACCCCAAATGATATTAAAGGTTATTATTTTCACATAAAGCATAGGGTTAGCTCACAGAAAAGTAATTATCATTAATAAAAGCAAGAACACTTTCAAATTTTTAAGCTGCTAATCAGGTTCAGGTTACACAGGATACTGAGCTATCTGCTCAAAAAGAAAACTCAGATGACAAAATTAAATGAGTGATCACTCCAATGGTACACCCCACGCCTATGTTATAAATACCAAAAGCATAGTCACATTTTTATATTCATTAGCAATTGGAAGAGCTCCTAATATTAACATCTTGGTTAATGTATCTGTGCTTTTGTCACTAAAACTCAAAACTGTATATGTCATGTAATTTTAGCATGATTGTTAACAATCTGGTTTTAATAATTTTTATTTTGTGTAGTATCAATGTGCTTATTCATAATCAAAAGAGCTATGAACAAAAAGCATTGTTTTACAAATGTCATTTAGCCATCATAGAAAGAGATGAAGGAGAGAGTGAGGTGTAAAGGTGCACAGGTATTTGCATCCATTTGATCCAATGCAGATTCACTGCAGGTGATACATGCACAGATATATGACTTCACCAATAACTCCGGTTACAAGCACACTTCTCTCATTTCTTCTTGCTCCCTTTTTTCTTCTCTCTCTCAGTACACCCAGAGACATATGCACAGATATATTTTTATAGAAGTTTTCTTTTTGTTTTTTGATGAGCATAGTAATTACATGGACTCTGTAAACTTTAGATGCTATAAAGTAAAATAATATCAACAGATAAAAAGTAGCTTGATCAATTTCTATACCTTTATTAGAAAGTCTACTTTGTACAAGTCATCTGCATGGACATCCACAGAACATATGCTACCAATTAAAAGTTACATAAGCTTAGGTCTGAGTAAAATCTTCAAAGCATGTTGGCTTCTGGACAACATACATTAGTTTAAATTCAATGAAAAAATACACTTTCTATAAATAAGCCTCAGAATTCTTCTGTATTTTTTCCTGCAAATCTATGAATCCGTGAATAGGAATAAGGAAAGATGACCTATTTCCAACTTTTCGTATAATCTAATCAAAGAACTAACAGCACAAAGGATGTTTTTGTTTGAAACCAGGTATCATATTTCTTGATGCCATTTCCTAGTCATAGTCTCTTTTGCACAGTGATAATTCAACATTTTACTTTATTTGTACAATTATGAGGCAGGCATTTGCCATGTAAAGATTATTTTCATTAAAACTTACTAAATAAAAAGAACTCAATGGCATGCTAATGGTACAAAAAAATTACTTTATTAAAAATCCACATTTTAATGGGAAGAACACTTGTGTATTCCTTTGACTTCATTGCATTGAAGTAATAGGGGTCTGATCAAAGCACAGTTGAAACATTCTAGAGAGACTGGCAAGTTCCAACTCATGTCGGGGAGCTGGGTGAAACCTGGAGACTTCCCAGATAGCCTCCTAAAAGAGAAGCAACAGATTTCAAAGAAAATGAACTTGAAATTCATCAAATGTCAGGAAACCCATTATCTGTCTTAGCTAACAAGACTAAAGAATTATGCCATTGTGTCGCTTGCCAGTTTGATACCTTGACTGACTTAGTCAGGCCAGAAAAAAATTGAAGGCATTTTCTGTAATTGAAGAGACTGGGAAATACACACACACACACACACACACACACACACACAACAACACACACACACAATCACATCCATTTGTACTCACAAAAACTATTGTACAGGTGTATGTGCATGTCACACAAGGAGAGGGCAAAGCACTCAGAAGAGATAGGCATGAGTATAGTCATGACGTGGTGATCATGTTCTCTTCTTTACTCCACAAGAATTTCTGAGAAAACAGAGGAAAAAATGTATCCTTCTAGAGTAATTATAACCAAGGGAATTCAGGAGGGCCAGCAAGACACAGAGAGTGGAGAGCTGGAGGGTTCAAGACTACAGATAGAGCCAAGTTTGACAAAAATGTTAGCGGGGATAAGTATTGGGAAGAAGGGAGTGAGCAAGGAGGAGAGGAAGAGTTCAGAAAAGTGAACATGAAGTGGGTGTAAGTCACTGGGGGGAAAGAAAAACTACAAAGTGAAGAAGAAAGTGAGACAATTACAGTTCCTGTTGTGTGGAGGGGGAAGTTGGAAACTTAGGACATAGACACTGAAATCACTAAAATGCTTCCTTTGATTTATGAACTGAACTATTTCATGGCCAAGTACAAATAGGAATTTTCATGTCTTTGACCCACTCTCAAGGATAGTGTCTGTCACTTGAGGTAGTATTCAGAAAACACATAGTAATTAACAGCACCATTCTAGTTTCAGACCTGATAGGTGTCCTATCAACCCCTGTAATCTTCAGGTGGGTGGTTCTTGTGGAGAATATTAGTTGCTTTCTTTCATTTTAATTCTCTTTAAATTGTGCAAAGGTCTTTTCTCTTAAAATGAATTCCTGTTGCCTGGACTTTTGCATAAACTGGACACAAAGAACCCACAGAGAGAGGACTGCTGAACTTGCCTAAAGGTGAGATGATCTTTTGGGGTTCCTGCTTCATGAAAGAGTCTGTGAGACATTCTGCCAGATACAGAAGAAAGTGACTGAACTGTCTTTGAAATTTTCAGCCTTATGGAAATGTCTGCTGGATACTATGGGCCTGTAGGCTGAAGATGGATACAAAATAACTTTGGGTGACTGTCCAGGAAACGAGATGTCTCTGTTTAGGAGGTTGCTTACTTCTCGTTTACTTAGGTAATATTATATCCTTCTGGAGTCTTTGATGGAGTTGAAGAATGAATAGTTATTATTATATTTTTCATTGTTATGATAAAAGATAAAATAGATATAAATATTGTAACTGTAATTCTTGCTTGATAACTGTTTTGTTATATGTAATTTTACTATGTTAAAATGAAAGCCTTCCTTTTTTTGTTTAAATAGAAAAAGGGGAAATGGTATAGGAGGTTCCTCTGTTTGTGTGTTGCTTTCATTGGTTGAATATAGAGACTGCCTTGGACTTTTGATAGGGCAGCCTTTAGGTGGGTGGAGGAGACAGAACAGAATGCTGGGAAGAACAGGGAGAGCAGCCGCCATGAAGCTTAAAGGTCAGACATGCTGAATCTTTCCTGGTAGGCCACGACCTCGTGGTGACATACAGATTATTAGAAATGGGTTGAATGTGAGAGTTAGCCAATAAGAGGCTAGAACTAATGGGCCAGGCAGTGTTTTAAATGAAAAAAAAAGATATGTATAGTTGAAAACTTCTCAATGAAATAATACTTGTAAAGTCAGAGTTTCTTCCATTTGGCAAAATAGCTAAAAATTAATCCTTGTGAATGAAAGCTAAATAACTTAGTAATGGTAAGCACTTAGCCATAAGACCTTTTGGGGGCAGTCAGTCCATTTGTGGAGCAGCCTTTCAGGTGATAAGGAATTGGGCAAAGATATAATCTGTCAAGTCACATGTTTCTTCTATAAAATACTTCTTCTTAAAATATAAATGTCTCAAGGAATCTCTTTGCCTCACTGTTTAGTATCCTTTGATACTGAAGGATACTAGCAATAGCTTTCTGTCCAAATATTGAACAATATGAAATTATGTGGGCTGTACTAACTGACCTATATTGATTGTTAATATTCTCAATAATTGTCTAATAATCAACACTCCAGAGTCATTCTAAAGAGGATAAGCACATAGGAATACTTCTTATTCTTAGACTAAAAGCCAGAGTTTCTAGTACCCTTACTTGCCATCATGAATGAATGAAACAAGGAAAGACAAAACATTGCTTTTTTTCTGTGTGACAGATTCTTTGACCAAATTAAACCCCTTCCCTATGTTATTTGGTGACCCAAGTATAATGATGAGACATTCTTATAGTCATAGGTACAATAAATTATGATTATCATTACTACCAGAGACATGAAACATACTTGGCAGATACTGGGCACAATAACAAAAGTCAGTGTGGACACAGAATCATGAAACATCTGAATTTCAGGTTGAGCTTGATAGATAGGAAGACTATTAGAGAGAGTGATAAAATATTGTTTGGATCATCAAAGATAATAGATGAAAAATGTTCAAAGCTGAAAGAGGGTTTGAAGGCTATGCTATGTCAAAGAAAGGAACAATTGACCTCCAAGGCTAGAACATCAGGTGATAGGCTTAAAGATGGTATCCTGTACCATATCATGTGAGACCTTGTTAGTATGCCGCAAAAAGACAACTTATATAAAGCACATGAAAACATGAAAGAATTTTGAGCAAAGATGTGACATAAGCATATGCTTCAGTCATAGACCTCAAGCAGAGATGAGCTGTGGATTGTGCCATATAACATTAAAAACAAAATTGCAAACTGGGATTGATTAATTTTGCAGTTAGAAAGATGTTCTAGTGCTATACTGAATGTATTTTTCATGAACTGATGACTAGCATACAGATTAGGTCATCATAATGAGTTAAATATCTATTCCAAGGTAGAGAAATTTCCCCTATCATGATTTCCATAAAATATGTAGGACCATTGATTACCTTAAAAATAATGTTATTCTCTTTTCCTCATGTGAGTTTAGTATACTGTTTCTTATGAGATGAAAGATTTCATCTTGGAAGAAAGCTCTTTAAAGCACAGCAAATTCTGTATTGAGTTAAAATATTCCATTCTAAGGTGAGCCTCCTCAAGTTTCAAGAAGCGAATAAACCAACAGCTCCCGGAAGTCCTTCAAACTAGCCAGATGCACTAGGTTCCACCTTCTCCAATCATATATAAATAGGTCAGACTGCTGAGAGATACTCTTACACAAGACAAGTTGCCTGGGAAAGACTCAGATCAAAATAGCTGCCTTGATAGAACACCTATCCAGGACATTGATACACCTTAAAGTTATGCTGTGTGTTTCTGTTTCTGGCTGTCAAGGGATATCATCCATGGACTTTTGGTGATGCAGCTGTCTTTCAGTTATTTCTGCTGCTAAAAGCAACCCTCACCTATACTCCTGAAATTAATATCAATAAAACTCATTGGCTCATCAAGTTAGACTCAGTGGTATTCTTGCTTTGGTCCTTCATTGGCTCCCTATCTGTGGTGGGTAGAAATTTGTTAATCTCCCCCCCAGGAACAGTGGCACGTAACACGTGTGCATATGGAATCACAGACATACACATTTGCACACAAGTGCACGTGCATGTAACTTTGAGATCTACTTTTAAATAACTGCTATTAGAGTTTAACAGTTATTCTGCAACAACTCACATGCATTTATTAAACTTTAGTTTCTTCATAGCTACACCATGTTTCTGAAAGTTGAGGATTATTTCCCTAATTAAAAAAAGAACAAAATGTATTATTTATTAAAACATAACCTTTCCCCAGGAACACAGGTTAATTAACATTACATCAGACTGGCTTTGAAACTTATTATGCTATAATAATCCAAATTTCCTGAATATAGGAGCTCTGTCTAAAAAAGTACATAAGATGATGTCCTGCATCATCCATGATTCTTAAAACATTTCCCACCCACTGAGACAGTGTGCCTGATCTAATGGGAGCTCACCAAATCCAGCTGGACTGGGACTGAAAGAGCATATGATCAGACCAGAGTCTCTGAATGTGCCTGCCAATGGGGTCAGACTGAGAAGCCATCAACAAGGACACTAGGACCTATCTCTTCTGCATGTATTATCTTTTTGGGAACCTAGTCTATTTGGATGCACACCTTCCTAGGCCAGGATGGAGGGGGGAGGACCTTGGACTTCCCACAGGGCAGAGCACCATGCCCTCTTTTAAGGAAGGAGGGGGAGGGAGAAGGGGTAGGGGAGGAGTGGGAGGGGACTTGGAGAAGGGGAGGAAATGTAATTTTTTTTTGAATGGAAAAAATAAAAGAATATGGAAAAAAAAGCAACCCTATCTCACTAAAAAAAATTTAAAAAAAATTTCCTGACACAAAGTAGATGATCTGATTTTATAAGTGACTACTGTCCATTCATTTCTTTCACTTAAATTAATTCAGTTCAGGTAGGGAAGATAGTTCTGTGGACAAAGTGCTTGCAGTTCAAGCATGATGACTGCAGTTTGGATCCCCAGAACCCACATCAAAGCCTGGTATAGTGACCTCCTTTAATATCAGCATGTTAGAGGCGATGATGGGAGATCACCAGGGCAAGATAAATAAACTACCCAGAATTAGCAAGCTCCACGTTCAGCAAAATGCTTAATAAATAATAAGAGTGAGAGAGGAAGACAGTGTCACTTCCCATCTTCATATGTACATATATACATGTTCATCTTCATATGTACATATATACATGTTCATCTTCATATGTACATATATACATGTTCATCTTCATATGTACATATATACATGTTCATGAGAGGAAGACAGTGTCACTTCCCATCTTCATATGTACATATATACATGTTCATCTTCATATGTACATATATACGTGTTCATCTTCATATGTACATATATACATGTTCATCTTCATATGTACATATATACATGTTCATCTTAATATGTACATATATACATGTTCATGAACAGATGTACGAGCAAGTGTACTCATATGCATGTAAATGTATAAGCATATATATGTATCATAAATGTATACATGTAAATTAATTATTGTAATATTTCCTTATTTTATGGAATATTTCATATCTGCCATTCAGTGGGAAATGTCCATTTGAAGTGCATAGAAAAATGATTACATGTTTTCCATAGCACTGAAATGGCCATGTCTAGCACCACATTTAATCAACATGATTAGGTTGATTGTTTCATTAGAATTCACATGCCGGTTCCTAGGAGGTGTTTTGGGGTGGCACTGGGACTGGAAGCAGATACCATTAATATCACAGATGGAAGCCATTCCTTTTCTTTCCCAGGTTCTCCTGTGCTTACTCCCACTTCCACAGGGTTCTTCTGCAGAAGGCTCTCCACGGTCCCTGCCTCGAAAGCTGTCTCATGAGGTGCCTGATCAAGTGCTAATTCCCAAAGGTCTTCAGCATTCCTACATCTCTCCTTTCCCTTCCTTCTTGATAATGAAAACTGAAAACGTGAAACCGGTGTTGTAGAAGAGCATTTCTGGAAGGCTGCCAGCCTTTTCCCTGGGTGTTAGCAGGAGTTGAATTTCATTCCATTCATGTAACCTTATTTCGTTAAAACGTAGTGACCTTCTCAGAGGTGAAACATTGTTGGAAAAAACAATAGCGGAAGAACCGAAGCTGTTTACCACATGCTAAAGGAGAAGTTGAGAGAAATCAATGAATAGCAACATCTTCTTTGCTGTGGAGGCCTGTAGCATGGACGCTTGTGATTAATTGCACATTGGCAGTTTTAGATTGGTCCTCAGTGAAAGATACTACTAGGAAAAAATATTTGTCACTTTTTTTTCTTGCTTGCTTACTTGCTTGATTAGTAGCTTGCTTGCTTTCTGTCTATGTGCATGTTTTACTTTATATTTACTTATTTGCTATATGAGTCTCCCACAACATTAATTATACATTTATTCTCCTATCTCTCATTCCTTGTGATCTTGACAAATATTTGCACGCAATAGCTTAATCCATACTGAAGTAAAGCATCACCAAATCCAGTGGGCTTTCCAGGTTTGGGCCACAGGACAAGCTCTGTAGATGTGGTACTTTTCTACACACAGTCTCTTCTGCATCACCAAGTGTTCACAAATCTTGCATAGCATTTATTCAGCCAAGTAATAAGACATTACAGTTGTTCACTAACATGAGGGACTACTCAGCACACCTTTTTGAGAATCCTATGTCCATCTTCATCTTGCTGTCCTCTGTGAACCAGGAGAGAATTCTGAGTGTTTATATTCAAAGTTCTAAACACTGATTAAAGACTTTGAGGCAGCGTGTTTCTTGGAAACTTGTATCCAAACAGCCATGGAAATCAACATGGCCAGCACTTCAAAACATATGTGAAAAGTGAAAGGTTAGTTGAGGGTCAAGAGGGGGATGACAACTTACCTCATGTCCTTTCAAAAAGTTCACAGGCAAAACAAAAAAAAAAATGTACCTTGTTCTCGAGGTTACCTAATTTTCTCCCTCTATCAACAGAATCAAAAGTAATAATCCTGAGGAGGTCTCTTCCTCCTTGCGGCAGGAAGCTTCCACACTATGCCACTCATGTATCCCTTGCAACTGATTAAGATCGCCTTAGATGTGGGGAGCTGTATCTGATCCCCTTATCTCAGTGTAAAGTAAAACATGCTTGACTGGTTAATAAAAATGGAAGATGGAGTTACAAAGAGGAAAAGTTCACTTGAAAACAAAGACTGAAGTCTTTTGGTCACACCCAAAACAGTCAGATTGCAGATATTCTAGAAATAAGAAGTTAGAGAGCTTTTGGCAAATATTTTCTAATTTACTATTTGTTATGAATAGAGCTAAGAAAGCAAGCATTCCATACTAACTGTCTGAACTTAAATACCTAACACAAAACAAATAATAAGAAACAAACAAAAGCGTTTTCCAGGTTTTTACTTCTATGGTCTAGTATTTGACTGCCAAAGACTGAATCTGCAAAAGCAATTTTTTGCTATTTCCAGGGATCACTAAATAAACCCAGTGTGTTGCAGCAGCTATTAATATGTATGATTTTTACCTTCCCTTTCATAAATCACCGTTCATTTCTCTAGTTTTTTTTCCAGTTATAATCCATTTTGGATACTGCACAAGTAGTCGTATCTGTAAAACTTTGTTATAACAATTAAAGGAATTCATAAAACATTATACTTCTTATGGACTTCGGAGGCTGACTAGAATGGTCCTTTCTTTGACAGACTGGGGATTCAAGACATTTAGAAAAGAAGGCCTTACTGGTGTCAGAACCGGGTTCCAGCTATGCCTTTTCCAGCAGATGGTTCCTATCACAAGAGTTTCAGACATGGGCTGTAGGGCATGGTAACTGAACTCGGTACCCACCACTGAAACCAGAGGATTTCGTGAAGGAACTGCAATTTCAAAGCACATTTCCTCATTTATATACTAGAATGGTAGAGGGGGTATTTTCCAGAGCACTTTTGAAAACTAATTTTCAAAGTGTTTATTAGGGAAAAAATGCCTGTGTTACCTTTTGTTATGCATCAACTGCTATGAAGGATTCCGCTTCCACGTTTGCTATGAATGATGAAATTAACATTTCATCCTGGGGAAGTTTGGTTGAAAGGAATATTTGAAGTCAAACAACCACCATGAAAAATTCCTAGTTACTGTACTCCAAATCATCTTAAGAGCAGTGAGTGATCTAACTGAATGTCGTTTTATTGGTGTCAACTGACATTACATAGTCACTCAACAGGCTGATGTGGAAGAACTGTGAGATGTTCAAAGTTATTATCCTTGTATAAAAAATAATAGAGGAAACAAAATGATGAGTATAGAAGAAGAAGAAGAAGATAAAATATGAAATATGTAACTGCTAGGCAAACTCATTTTTGCAAATCCACTTCTGATGGTAAATTATTTTGTTTTCAGTAGAAAGAATATTTTTTATGGTGTCTTAGTTTTGAGTAAGGAAACACACAAACCTTTACTAGCATTTGGTATAACACTTTGAATCTACTTCTTGTTTGTTTCGTTTTGTTTTGTGTTTCAAGACAGGGTTTCTCTGTGTATCTCTGGCTGTCCTGGAACTCTGTAGACCAGGCTTGCCTTGAACTCACAAAGATCCACTTGTCTCTGTTCTCTGAATTCTAGGATGAAAGGCATGCGCCACTCTACCTTGGCTGAATATACCTCTTTACAGTACATTCTTCCCGGTTGCTAAGTTCCCAAGAGACCCTTCTTCCTTTGTCAAGCTTCAAGTCAGGATAGCGCTAAACACTTAGGAAGAGTCTGTAATGTGCTTCATTTTAACATTGGGCAATTCTTCTTGACAATACCCTAACCTCAGATAGCCTATTTGTTTATGTATTTAACAGTGGAAAAACTCATTTTCTACAAAAAGTTGTCTTATTATACAGATAGCTTATAAATGAGAAAACACCATTTATGGTGGCCAGGATTCTTCTTTAAAATCTTAGAATCTCAATCAGGATTATAGGTTAAAGTTACAGAGATGGCCCAGAGGTCCAAGAGGTTGCCATGAATGCAAGAGGACCGGAGTTTAGGTCAAAGAAACCACATGAAATACCAGGCCAGGTGGGCTTTGCAACTCACTTATTTTTCCAGCTATACTTATAAATTTCAAGAAAACAAATTGGTCCATCAGCTAGCTCTGGGTTTAATCGCATGACACTGTCTCAAAGAATAAGATAGAAACACTTTCTCAGAAGACTGCCGGACATCAACCATTATATCCTCTTCATAAAGCTAAATTGTTCATAAACTTAAATAGGTCCTTGTTGTCCCAAAACTCACAATTGATGTTTCTTCTGATTCTATTAGTTTCATAGAATGGATGGCTGTATTTCCACCAGTAAAACTTATGTATCTCTTCCTACCAAACAATTAATAATTTAAGTAAACTTTCCGAGTCTTGGTCATTTTCTCTAACAAAGTTGTCAAAGATGCTCTCATAGTGTCATTCTGAATTCCATCTTGTCTAGATTTTCATAATTCAGGCTCACATCAAATAGAGATCACTTCAATGCAATTCAGTGACTTCCTATATTTCTTGAGGAATAAGCTTTAATTTTCTTAGTCTGTACTATGGATGTAAGAAGGAGATGAACTTTAAGATTTTTTACTATAATCAAATAAAATAATACAAGCAAAACATCATTTGAGATAGCACAAAGATGTTAAATGATGCTCAGTTATAAAAAGCAATTACTGCTTAACAATTGAGATGTGAATTATCAGGTTGAAGTAGTGGACAATTACTGTTACAAGGCATGACTTCGAAGAACTATGAATGGGACAGTCACCCTTTACAGTAAACAGTGTGTACGCTAGTACTTCGGCAATCCCCTGTAATTCAAAGGATGGAGAAAGTATACTTTGGAAAGCAGATAGGTGGTTCAGGGCTCGCAAACGGCAGCTCACAGGTGGCCGTGTTCTCTGATCACATATCAGTCTGGCCCTGACTGTTGCCTACAGGGGCCTCGGCCACACCACATGTGCTATTCATTAGTGAGAATTGTATTTTACCTTTGAAGTTCTTGTTTTAAAACCCCATAATACTAAATGTTCAGCAATCCAAATTATATATATTCAAGAATTTTTACATACCTCCTCATGGACTTAACCATTTTCGGGTGTCAAATACAAACTTTATTTTACATATGCTAAATCCCAAGGACATTTATCTTGGAAACTTTTGGGTACTGTAGTTCCAAACAGATGAATATGACTGAAGAAAGCCAGGTCTATTAGATAAATTATATAATCACATTTCTGAGCCAGACATTCCAAAGGGCCCATATTTAACAACAAAAACCTGGTTGACACATACATTTACCCTGAGGAGAGCATCAAAATCTATATCAATATTCCCCAAATTAGCTGTTTCCTAATGAAAAGATTTTTTGGTTAACTAAATTAGAAAAATCACCCTTTTTCTATATTGCCTCTGAAGTTTATATACACAATAATGTATTAAGGATTTTAGAGATGTCTACAAAACAGAAACATTTTACATTGTTTTTCCTAGCTGATAAACAAGCTTACAATTTGCTTTGTTTAATCAATTCCCATTATCTGCCTGGGGAATTAGTATTCTTTAAAATATATTGCAGAGCAAAATTATTATTTTTTTAAATTTAGTTATTTTCTCTTTATGTGTATATATGTTTTCCCTCATGTATATATGTGTACCTGAAGCGTGATTGGTACAAGCAGAGGAGAAAAGAGGGTACCAGATCCACAAATAGATGCTGGTACAAGAACCCAAATCCTCTAAGAGAGTAACAAGAGCTCCCAACCACTGAGCCATCTCTCCAGATCTCTGCTTGATTATTTTAGAATTAGACAGATTCTAGTTTGGAAAAAGAAAATAGTTAAATTGCAGAATAAATCAGATAACAGCTGAGCATCATTGTGAATTTCTGTGGAGGAAAATATTGATCTAGCTGTCCCATATAGAAAACAATTATTATCTCTGTTATTTGAAGTGAATAATATTTCGTATTTCAGCTGTCACAGCCCCTGGACATGAAAAAGAACTCAATATTTTGTTAAGGTCTAGACAATTTACATATGTATGAAGCTGCAATTAAATTGAATAAACTTGTATCTTTGTTCTTAGGGAAGCTGAGGATCAGTTCAAATGTTGAGGCCTATTATTCAATGAAATGGCAGTTGGCAGTGAGGTCTCCAGGGGATGGCCAGGGTGTGAGTAATGGGACTGGTGTCCTTAAAAGGCAGTGAAGGAGCTGGAGTTTTTCTACCCCAAAATGGTGACAATGGACCATCCATGGACTGAAAAGACTGCTTCTAGCCCACACTGAGCGTGCCCTGCCCTAGGTCTTCGTCTTAGACTTTCCAGATTCTTGTGTATTCCAAGAAAAACTCTGCTATTTAAAAGTAGTTTGTGTTATGTTGTTAAAAACATCAAAATGGACTAAGAATGGTGGTTAAGAACTGTTTGGTGAAATATATGTTTTTTTTTAACTTTATAAACAATGAACATAAAAATTAATGCAAAAAGGATTAATGCTAAACACCAAAGTAAAATGGAAAACATAACTAAATAATATAGAGTGGAGTGATTCCTAGTGGCAAAAGCATGGACTCAAAAATGTTTTGTTCAACCAGTAACTTAACAAAAGGCAATAAATCTTTATTGATACCAACTAGTGGATGTCGAGATTCCAGAAGCGTCCTGCTAGAAAGGACATCTCTTTGTCCTTAAAAATAATGACAGTGGCTGATGTACAAGAGAGCAGAAGTACAAGAACAGTTTTGAAAATATGAATGCTATGAAGAATGGGTACTTATCAAAATAGAGGGGCACTGTGTCTCCTTTGGGAGCAAGGCTCCTTCAGGGAAGTCTACCCTAGGGCAATTTCACACCAACAATGAATAATCACCATAAAGCATTTGTAACTCCATTTTCATTCGGTAAATGTATCACAAACCTCGTGGGACATAATTTTTTAAAGGTAAAGTTTAATGTAAATAAAAATAAAAAGCAAGATAAAGATGTGGAAGACTAAGGAAGGTAAAAGAAACACGCACAACACAGACTTAAGTACAGACACGTCCCACAGAGAAGGAGAACAGGCCACCATGGCAAGAGCAAGAATTTAGACAGAAAGCAGTGTCATAAACATATTTTGGAGTCTACTTTCTTCTAAGGAATGGGTCCATGAGATGATTTTATGTTCAGAGATTTCAGATTTGGGTATTAAAAAAGCCAGCTAAACCTGAGTGAATACAAGAAGTACCTTGCCTGTCAGTAAAATTGCCTGTGGGATGAGGATGGCTTGGATTAATATGTTGCTAATGAGGACAGGAAGATATTATTGACTTCATTATTTACTGCTATAATGCTTGACATAACTATAATACTTGAAAGTTCAGATTCAGCACCCAATTGCTCAGATAGATAAACTCTATGATGCTAGGCATTATAATATTTGAGACCAAATCTATTTTGACCCTATTTCTAAAACTAGAATTCCTCCACGAGCTCTGGAAGAAATAGGATTTTCTCCATATTAAAATTGAAAGCATATCATACATACATAACATGTAAAACTGTGAGGATGATTGAATGGGTACAGAAACTGGCACTATGTATCTACTACAGGGGATAGAATAATTTAATAATAAAAAGCCAGAGTTTTCCAGGAAGATAGAAACATAAAAAAATAATCAACACATGGAAATGGGGCTTGAGAGATGACTCAGCACTTAAGAGCAATTTGCTGATCTTCTAGAACACCTGAGTTTGCTTCCCGGCAGCCATGACAGACAGCTCATGACTGTCCGTGTCTCAAGCAGTACAGTGTCAACTTCACCTGAACTTGCTTGTGAATCCTCACGGGTAGAAACACACAACTACACAGAAAGAAAAATAATAAAAAATAAAAAAAATTAAAATAAAATAGAGGTAACAATTTTTTTTACAAGATTTCTTGTAGCCCAGGTTAGACTAACGTACAGTGTAGCTGAGAATGGTTTTGAACATCTAATCTTCCTGCTTGCACCTCCTGGGTGCCAGGACTATAGACATGTGCTACTATGTACCCTGGCACACTGTTGTGACAGGGGAGAAAAGGTGACACAAGGATGGAAAGATCACTTTCTCTCTGAACAACTAGACATCCATACAGAATTTTAAAAAAAGGGTCCAGGAATAAACTTTATGCAATCCATGAATATCAACTAAAATTGTGTCAAAGACTTAAGTGTAAACCTTGAAATTATAAAAAAAAAATTCTAGAAACACCACATTTAAAAAAAATCTAAGCACTTGTGGTCAGTAATGAAATTGTCAACTTGATCTTTGAAACAAAAACTGGATTGCAGTCACTATAATTAAAAATCTGGGTTCTGAAAGACATTGTCAAGAGAATAAAAAAGACAAGTTATAGAAAATGGAAAGTTACAAGACATCTAGCTGACAAATACCTTGTATTGAATACCCCAAACACTATTGAAACTTGGAAATAAAGCCCTCCAATTATTCCCAAATAGCTGGCTACTAATTAGTAGTTATGCAAGGTCATAAAACATCAGGAGTGAGCATTGTTTTTTCCACTTTTGGGTGACTGGATACGAAAGTCTGCTGTTGAGAAGGATGAGCCAGGGTGGGACATGGAAACAGGCCCTGCAGCAAAGACACCTGCAATAGGTATTGGAGGTGGGGCAGGGAGAGAAACTACAGAAAGACCTGAGAATCACCAATGCTTGATCCAATAGAACAGGGCACTGGAAAAGACGGAGGCAAATGAGGATGACAAAAAATCATGTAGCACATGTTCACTTGAGGGAGAAGTCTGTATCAGTGAGTCAGCTGAGCTTCAGAATTTTTCTGCATTCATTTCCATGTCCGCAGTGATGGCCAATGTGCCACCGACTAATTGAATGAGAACAACAAAAATATATGGTCTCATGGAAGCTAGAAGTTTGAGGTCCTCCTTCAAACAGAGGTCCTTCTTATAAACAGCAGCTCTAGAGCTTCTGAGGGGAAATCTGCTCCACGATTGCTTGCTGCTTTTTCTGTGCTTGCCAGTTCTTCGTGTGCCTTGGCTTGGAGACTCAGTTCCCCAATCTCTGTGCCTTTATCACGTGACACTCTTCCCTTATCCACATTACAATTTGTCTGCTCTTGTGAGGAAATCAATAATTGGATTAGGGTCAATCTTAATCTAATATAACTTTATCCTAACTTGATTATCTGCAAAGACCATATTTCTAAATAAGAACACATTCACAGGTACTGGAGGTTGAGTTGACCATGTCTTTGGGGAAAGCACAATTCACCCCAGTAAAAAACTGATGAAATAAAAAAAAACCTAGAATATGGCAACGATATTTAAATTGATGTTTTTTTTTTAAAAAATAAATACTAAATATAGTGATTGTGATTACCAGTTCTCAAAACCCAATGGTAGAAGTTTAACTAGGGTACATGAAGAAAATTAGAGACAGGATCATATGAAAGGATGAGAAGAAGTGAAACACAGGACTCAGATGAAAATTAGAAAAAGAATGAAACTTTTTCCCCAAATATACATGCAAAGAAAGCCACTAGTGGATATAAATGAATTGGAAACAGTGCCATTCATTGTTAAAGTGGCAGAACTTGGAAGCAGTGTTATAGACGATCTCATTTTTGTGGTTATCTGCAATAAAACGAATAAGTACTGAAGTAAGAGACTGCAGTGTTTATGGTTGAAAGAGGGAAAGAAAGATGACCAAGTGAGTTCAAGCATGCAGAGGGTCCCTTTGGGGCTGATGACCCATATTTTTAGAGAAGTCAAAATACATTCTCTATGTGGAACTGAACTGCATGCTTTTCTGATTTCTTTGTGGTGATATTCATTAGTCCAGGTGGGAAGGGGTGTGATAAAAGAAAATCAGCAGGAATGTGAAGACATTGGCCTGAGGATAAAGAATGGACTGTGATGTCAAGGCTGAAAAGGAGAGGAAGTGAAGTTAGAAAGCAGTGTCAGAGAAAACATGCAGAGGTCAAGGAACTAGAAATCTTGGTGGAATTGCATAATGGAGAAGTTGAAGAAACCAAGTCAAAACTCTTCGGTATTATAGGGTTCCAGCCAAGGATGGAAACTTCTGATAACTGTAGATACCTGAAGTATGGGAGCGTCAACAGTTACGTGATATAGTGCCCTAGGTACGGAACATGCCATAGTCTGTATATTAATGCTTTTTGCAAGTTTTCCCTAAACTGGGAAGACTATAAACTTACCTGAACAATTTTAAGAGAGTGTGTGTGTGTGTGTGTGTGTGTGTGTGTGTGTGTGTGTGTGTGTTTGAAACAAAACATAGCTTTACACTAAGGAAAATCCTGAGCTTGTAGGTTTGTTTGCATGGCGGTTTCTGTCTTCCTGAATTTGTTTACTAATGTTGGCTTGCTTTTTCCTCCTCCTACCCTCGCCTCGTCCCCTTGAGAATACTGTTTCACTCAACATAATCACCTCCTAGAACTTCTTTGATTCCCTAGTGGCAATGTTTCAGACCCTCTTAAAATTTTGATTAGATTAATAAAATTCACATTAGTCAACCGAGAGGGAATACACTAATACCAAATCTTCCTCCTTGCTCGTTGTATGATGTTAGAAAAAGCAACCTTTCTGTTTCAGCTTTCTCACCTGGGTAGAAGAATAACAGTGCTATCCATCTACCACTGAGAAGCACTTTGCTGTATAAATCAAATGAGTGCTCATGAAGGTATGTTCTGTCACACAGAACTGTTGGGACTCTGAGGTGCAATTTAATTAGAAAATCTAGCTTTAATGGAGGGAATGTCACACATGCCAATGCAACTGATATTTCTCTTGTTCTCCAAGTCACGTGGGTATAAATAAATCCCAAACCTATGCAGTGCCATCTACTGGTAAAAAGTAATAAAACAAATAATAAGTAGATTTAATATTATTCTCAATAATATGTTCTTCAGCTGCTGTATTTTCAATGCATTAGATTTCCATTTTTCACTAGTTTTTCCTTTATCAATCTTCTATTTGCTTTTGAAAAATCTAGACTTCGTAAAGTAAAAACAAAATAAAACAAATTTAAAACACGTGCAGATATTTTAACAAAAGGTGTGCTTTTCCATGAATGCCTTGAACTGACTAGATTGTTTTAGGAGTTTTTTTTTTTTAAATCCTTATTCTGACTCTAAATGTCCACACTGTTGAATTATTTACAAACTCAGTCAGAAAGACAAATGGAATAGTGATACTCAAATAGTATAGGTTATTGGTAGATAAACAGCCTCTTCCTGGCTTGTCAGCTGGGTTCACTCAAGACCATGCCCCTCTAACAGCATGAGCTAGATGTATATGCTAGGAAGAGTCTAAAAAAAAAACAAAAAACAAAAACAAAACAAGAAAATGTTCACTTGGTGTAACTGTGCTCAGCCAGCCAGGGACTTCATGAATGTCACCAAGACTTAGACTTAAACAAACTTCAGCTTAATACAGTCTCCAAGAAAGGAGAATAGATTTTAAAACAGGTAAACATGTCCTAATCAGGGAGTAAAAGACACTATGGATGGTAAATCCTTAAGTAGAAGATAAATGCATTAAACAGATTCACACAATGAATAACCATTTGTCTTGGTTTAGAAAAAAAAACACTACCTTTACAGCAGGTTTTAATGCTGATCTCTAGTTTTGTTGATGAAAATAGCTTCATAGATCACTTTTAATAATTTGTGAACTAATTTATGCTGTCAATATGATAGGTTGGCATCAATCCATATAATTTTCTAGTGTTTTCAAATAACCTTCCATATAAAGATTTACACTGAAGATATGTTTTTAGTGCAATATTTGGATTCCTTTCAGATGGCTAGATCCAATGCTTTATAACACAGGGACGTGCATGTAAAATCAAACAAAACACAGAACAGCTTCTGTAGGAGCATCAGGATAAAGGCAATTGCCTGAGATGGGTTTGTTTGCTAATCACTTTGGTCCACTTTAGAAGGTCAAATCCATTTTCCTACTGAAGAATCTCATCTGTTCTGGCGGGGAAAGAAATGTTTTCTTTCACTCCTATGTGTGGCAAGGGATCATTCATCCCGGAAAGTTCTGAAGAGAAACCTTATTACATCAGAGAGAAGAGTATCCAAAGGGCATCTGATGGCCAGGAAGATAGATGGATTTCACTTTCCTGAGACAGACATTCAAATGGTAACAAGTGATAGAAAACAGCTCTATATTTCAGGGCGGTGTGTGCTTGCTCCTGATGATTAAGCCCCCTGTGAGCCATCTGCACTTAATGGGTTAGAACTACTTTGCAGAGCTGCACTTCCTTCTTTCCACGGCGTTCTTATTTATTTGTGAGGAGACCGAACTCCACTCTTGAAAAGTTAAGCATGTAAGAAACCCTGCCAAGAGCATCAGAAAGAAAAAGCAAATTTATAGCCTCATGTTGTTTTTAAACATTTAGCAGTATAAATAAGAAGTGTAGATAAATGTGTACAAGTAGAAGCGTAAGTGACCCTGTGTTTATCTCAGTCACAACATTTGCCTAAATTCCAGAGCTGAATTAACCCAGATAGTTTAGGTAATGGCTAATGCTGCTTCTCAGCTGATGCTAGGCTGTGAAGTGCTGTTGTTTTTTACCTGTAAGTCAGGCCTTGGGGACTGCAATTTGCATCTGATGATTTCTGCAGATGAAAATCAAAATCTAAGGTGGAAATCATTGCACCTCAAAGCAATGTACATTGTTGGTGCTACCGATGAAATTAAAATGAGTTTCTGGATGTAAACGGCAATGATACTACTGATAGTTCTCTTTGAGCACATACAGTTTCCCGGAGTTGTGTCGTTTTTTACTAACATCTCATTATTTTTCTCTGACTTAGAAAAGTCAGTAGCTATGAGTACTCAATAAATGTTTGCTGTCTTGAGATGAACCTGTGGACTGAGAGGCGAGATGGGATGGTCTGGGATCAGAAACTTGACTGTGTCTAACTGATCTCAGCCTCAGTCCAAAGACACACAATCTGAAGGATTTCAGATCACCACGCAGCCACAACTGCTAAGCTGAGGCAAACAATCCCCAGCTACCAGCTTTTCTTGCCATTTATTTTCATTTTCCCCCTTTTCATGTCTCGCTTTATATTAATAGACTTTTAAATTCTGCCTTAGGTGTTTCTCTCTGGTAATCTATCTTTTCTTTCTTCCATTATATCTCTCTTTCCTTCCTTCTATCCTTCCTTCCTTCCTTCCTTCATCTCTCCCTCTTTCTCTCTGTCTTCGTTGTTTTCCTCCCTTCCCCTGAACCAGAACATATATCTCTTAGAGGAAGCCTTTGGAATTTCAAAGCCATCATTCATTTTCTCAGCTGGAAACAGAAGGGTGGAGATAAGACAGAGATTCATCCATTAAACTTCTATTTACACATTTCAGGCCACAGTGCTTGATAAAGTTAGACAAATGCTGGCTGAACAGAGGCAAACAATGAGTTAAAGACCCAGAGCCAGGAATTCCTAGCTGCTTCTTTCTTCTCTCTCTGGCCTGGAGTTGGGAGGGTTTTCCCCACATTAACCTCAGAATCTTCTAGCAGTCTTTTTCTTGGTCAGAGATCAAGGGGTGCACCAGGGTGAATGCTTCTTATTGAACTTTTCCATCGCCATTTTTTCAGATGTGCGTTTTGCAGTTACATTTTCATTTTTTATTGTCTTCTTTTATATATTTAAAGCAGACTAAAAAATATTTTATCTTTTATAATATAAAAGTTTCCATATTTCAACTATCCAAATAGAACAGCTACATCTAGAATACAGTCTGTAGGATTTGAATTCATTATAATTTCTATTGGTACTGCATTAATTTGAGAATAGGAAATTTACAAAACCTTGAAGAAAACAATTGTTTTTTTTTTCTTTTAAATTTGTAAATTCTCATCTAGTTGATAAATATATAACAGCTGAAAATTTGAAAATAGTTAAAAGTTGTATTGGCACAATGTAGATAAAGAAACAAAGAACCCGAGCTATTCTAGTTAACATAGCATTTCAAAATTTGCTTGGTCTCTCTTTCAAAGAAGAATATGAAATAGCCATTCCTGCACATCTCACAAGACTGTGTTCTGTCTCTTCTCTGTGGCCATCTATGAACTATAAAGTGTTTACTAGTGACACTGTTTGTTACCTGTTTCAAGGCTTAATTATTCCTTTTACTTGTTCTCCTCTTCTGTCCAGTAGATGAGTGATTGTGAGCTCTTAGCAAAAGAGTAAGAGTTCAAATCCTTCAAAAATTGCAATAAGTAAAATATAACTGAATTTAAAGATTTGCAAATAGAAGGGGTGATAAGAAAAGCAGCTAACCTTGACTGGACAGTAGGAAACCTGGAGCTGCTAATATTTCTTTACACATTTCACAGACTTCAACCAAGTAGTTTTCAAACTGTTGTTTCCTTGGTTGCTTTAAAGAAAGCCCATAGGACAAAACACCAGTTAGCATTTTGATTTAGAAACTATCTTGACTGAACATTCATTTCTCCATTTATTAAATGCTATGCCACAAAATCATGAAGGAGAGACAACAAAAGAAGTATGAGAAGATCTGGATTCAGATGAAACTTTATGCTCTGTGATACTTTACAGTTATTGGTGAGAAAATTCCCTGAGAAATTGATTGACCCACCCAAGGTTTTGTCCCGGGAGAGGAAGGATTTCTTAGGCCTCATTCCTGCTGAGATATTCCATAAACCATTGTTCTCGCACAATGTCTATTTTAACCTACTGCACCTTGACTGCTCTTTCATTCATACGTATGTATACGTACACCTATCAATATGTCCTATTATCTTTAATGCATTCATTCTGATAGGCTGAGATGGCCTGACAGATCATCATTTTACACCTTTCATAATATGAGTCTCCTTTGTGGTGAGAATTTTATTTAAACTGAGGCCGTTGCCAAGATGTGGATCTTAACACTATACATCTAGAAGAGTCTGGTAAAGCCTTTGAATTACTTCTTTTATGTTTTAAAAATAAAAAGGACTTTTAGTTCTCATTTTAAAATGGAACGGTTTTGGGGGGCAGGAAAGATGAGTCGGTGATTAAGAGATCATGGTAGGCAAATCTGATTGTCTATCTATTTCCTAAGCTCTGAATTCTATGTAGAAACATGTCCCCAATCTCCTCTCGTGTTTAAATTATGACCTGTCCTCATGGGAAGCTTTTGAGTGTGTGTGAAAAGTGTTCAAAAACTTACAGTGTCTCAGCAGCCTGTCTCAGGGCTTCCTTTGGCCTTCTGCTGGAAGGAAACCTGTTAGGTTTTACCAGTGAGGGCAATTGTTCTGGGTGGTTCTAGTGAACCTTTAAAGTAACTATCAAATTGAACAAGAAAGAGGAACTATAAGAATATACTATGTAAAAAATGCACATATACTATTTCTGCTCCTCTGGACATAGGAGCATACTGTAAACAATGTTGTGACGTGAGATTCGAGTGACATCATTTGTTTTTAATTTGTAATTAGGAAATTCAGATGGTACATTTAACTTAGAAAAATTAATGATATGAATGATGATGGATATGATACGATAACTGGACTTTCTTTTTTACTTATTCAAGATATTGTTTAGAGACTGAGATGGTTAGGAAAGCTTTATTCAACCCTCTATTATTTGCTCAGTATAACAGAGGAGTTAATAAGATCTTACTTTCCAGTTGTGCTGGATATTTTTTCCAACAGATTTCCAAGATAAATGATGGTGATGTGTTTAATTTCAAAGGAGACTTAGTAACAATTTTTTTTTGTTTTTGATATTTTTTTAATTCCTTGGACCAATGAGATTGTCATATGAGCCTAGTGAGCTCAATTAGGAAGAGAAAAACAAAAAACAAATAAACAAAAACAAATCCAAAAAATTGTCTCCTGATTGCCACATGTGTTCACCTATCACATATACACAGAGACAATTGTAAAACTTCAAAACTACAAAAAATTATATTTTGTACTCACTATACTCTGAAAAATACCACATTTAATCAGGCTGTTTTTTTTTTCTTTTTTGGCATATAAAAGGGGCTCCACTACACAGCGTGCCACTTTCTTTATTCCCATTATCAGCATCAGTGAAGCTATCTCTTGGCTTTCATAAAATATGGATAAAGAACTTAGGGGCTAAGCATAGAAAGATTATTTAATATTCCAATTTATCAAGCGGATTCTGTTGCAAAATGGTTAGATTATTCCATGTAAAACTTGAGTAGCTATAATAAAATGAAACATGTGTTTTTAATGTCTAATTTCTCAAGCTAGAAATGGATTAAAGAAAAATTACATTTTAAGTAATGAATGTATATTTTCTATTTTAATCAGAAAAAAATGAGAATTCAGCTAGCTAATAACTAATAAATTAAGATCATTTCTTTCTACTAAATTATTAAGGAGTATAAGGTATAGTTATTTTTAATAAAACTGCATACAACAAAATTATTTATCATATAAAATGCTATTTAAAGGTTGAAGGGATGTCAGGATCACTGATAAATTTAGAAATTGAAACTCTAAGCAGTTTATGTGCACGATATAATTTAGTTGTTCACTCATTTTCTCCGCAGCATTATTTAAGCACTGATACACTAAATCTGCAGCATCCACAGACAAACATAAAACTGCACTGCATGAACACAGGGTCCAGCTGTTATCTGTGTTATAGGGGTTAAAACAAGAACCTGGTATTTCCAGATTAGACAATGTGAAGATGGAAAAAGAAACTATCTTCATTAAAAGGGTAGTAAAACTGGTTGATGGTGGTGCACACCTTTATTCCCAGCACTCTGGAGGCAGAGGCAGGTTTATCTCTGAGTTTGAGGCCAGCCTGGTCTACAGAGCTAGTTCCATGACAGGTTCCAATGCTACACAGAGAAACCCTGTCTCGAAAAACGAAAAGGGGAAACAAACAAACAAACAAACATTACTAAGTGCAATGCTTTCTCACAATGAGGCAAAAGAATCAACAGCAGATGAAGCAATAGAAATAACGCACTGAAGTAACTTATTTCATTCAACCAATTTCAAGTTTCCTTAACGTTACATAGGTTAGGTAACTCTCTTAGTCTCTTGAAATATCTTGTCAAAACTAAGGGCAAAGATTGCTGGACCTTTATTTTTAAAGTCATTATATAAAAGAATATACTTGTTTATATTAATGATAAATGCGATATTTTCAAAATCCACACTTTTTTCTGAATTTCATTTAGTTTCCTACTCAAGAACATGACCTTTGTGTGACTTCTCTAGAATTTCTTATCCTGGTGTTCATTCCTTACTTCATGGTTAAGGAAAAAAAATGTATAAGAAACATCTTTTAAATCACTCATGCAGAAAAAAATTATGTAGAATAAAGAATTAAGTTGCAGGAACCAACCTCCAAGAGATAATACTTGAACTGAAATACTCAATCATCCATACTGTCAATAATGAATGCACATCTTCCTCTTTCACCTGTTAAGTACATAAGCTCAACATTTGCATATACAGTATCAAGATAGTAAACGAAGCTTTAATTACAGCTCAGAAAAAAAAAGAAGGAAGGAAGGAAGGAAAATTCCAGAGGTTTTTTGCTTCTTAAATTCTTTGTCTTTAGCTTATTCCTCACCTATTATTATTAAAACTAATTATTGTATATGGTGGCAATTAAAATATACAATCGAATTTCTGACAAAAGGAAGGTGTATCTTATTAGCACTAGCTAATGCATTGGTGTCTTACTCCACTCATACAATATGCATCTTGGTTGATGTCATATGCATTAGGTATTTGTCCAGGAAGACTATAAATTCATGAAGGACAGTAACCATCATTCTACCATTATCCAAACAGTACTTTGAATCCTGTATATGTGAGCCTCTGCTATTATATTTATACAGTATAGCAGAAATAAAGCATCAACTATAAAGGTATTTTGAATTGAAATAAAAGAGCTTCCAAAATTTCCAACTAATTACTCAATATAATATTAAGAAAAAATTTTAAGAAGTAAAACTAATAATTGGTGTGAAACTCATACTTTGTTCCTTTTACTTTTCAAATATATGCATGTATATGTATATATAGTATACATAATGTGTGTATGTATGATATACAGTCAAATATATGATCTATATATACATATGTATGAAAAGCAAAATACCATATATACATGTAATGCTATGTCAGCCAAGAAATTGCAAGATCTAAATCATGAAAGAAGAAAATGAAATGATCGTTGCTAACTTGTGAAATGGTTAGCAACAAAAATTTTAGTTTCTACTTTTAAATTTCCAGTTCCCAAATTCAAATGAACCGCATGAATATTAAAGTCAGTCATTTTCTTCTGAAGCATGAAAGATGGTTCACAGCTGTTTCAAGCCATCCTTTCACAGGGCTCCTGCATTGGAGTATAATTCTCAAGGCCAAAGTTGAACAAGTTATTCTTGGGAGCACAACTAAAAAGGGAAAGCACAAAAGCAATAAAGAATGGAGCCATGAGGAAGTCAAGGAATGTTTGCTTAGGACATCACTCATATCCATCATCTGCCTGATTTAAACTTTTATTACAAAAGCTGCCTAATTACTGAAAATATTTTCCCACTAACAAAAGACACTTCAGGGATAAAAGTAACTTTTCATCAAATTTAATTTAAAAAAAAATCATGCCTTCCTATTCTCCACCCAAATTAAGGCGTTGCAGAAGATTATTAAAGCCCATAGGAACCACATAAGGATCCTAACAGACTACAAAGAGTAGATGATGCTCTGATCTGAACCATGCAAGTCATCTTCACTTCAATTAATTGACTTTGCCTTTATGAACTTAAGAATGTTAAGGGGGCTGACATTTCACTCATATGAAAAAGCTTGGAATGTGACAGAGGAAAGGGAGGAGAAGTAAATCAAAGAAGTGAACAATTTTCCAGATGCAATGTATTTTTCTTCTTCTTCCTTCTCTTTAAAAAAAAAAAAACAAAAAACTAGAAATGTTGGAGAGCCTCCTGACATCTTAATTCTCTACACGAAACACAGTAGCAGAAGTGCTTAACCCACAGAGTGTTAAGAACCAGACAAGCGTACATTTGAGCATGTACATACCCACAAAGCAAACTTTAGTTCCAAGCTGATGTTCATTTGAATGAAAAGTTACCCTGAATTTGCTAGACGTCTGTGTATGCAATTCATTCAACCTGATTTTAGCACAAAAGCAACATCACATTTGCTACCATATCTTGGTTTTAATCACTAAGTTGCTGATTAAATCTTCATGCTGGCCTCTTCACCTAAAAGTTGCATTTATAAAACCTGTCCAGTTGACTAGACTTTAAATTACACCAGAATATTTCAGTTGTCACCTTTAGCCATATGCTTGCAAGAAACCGTGTTCAGATATTTCATGCAAATACCGATCCATTCAGAAAGATTTCTCCCACCCTGCCAAGTAGAAATTCACTAAAACGTTGAAAGGTTAAAAAAAAAAATCTTGAGCCTTGAAGATAAATTCTCAGCAACAGAGTATATGACCATTGTGTCTTGCAGTCATAGAAGGGGAAATGGCGTTAGCTCTCAAAGCCCCCTGGTTCAATATTGGCTTTTTCTCCAGGGTGTTTCTCGTTTATCAGGTATCATTTTACAATGAATTTCTTGTTATTCACAACTAGCATAAATCAATCTATCACAGAAGGATTTGTTTAATACATTTATTCCTTTAAGAAGTTGCATGATCATATTTCATTGACTTGTACAATAGGAGAAAAAATCTTACTACTAAAACAGAGTTTGTGGAGGCTAGTGCATGGTAAACCTATTTAGTCCTTTCAGGGGCCCACTCCTAGATGTTCATGTTAAATAATAACAACTATTCATGTGAGCCGGTCTCACTGTATATCTTGACCTTTAGCCCTTCCACACACAGCAGCTTATTGTGGTATCCTTTAAATATGAGAAATAAGAATGTTTTACTCTGCTATTAGAAGAAAAATAAAAGAGTACTGTATGTTACATGGCCCATGAAATATTGGCGGTGTGCTCCTTCGCCTTCATTCTCAGAACGGCGATACTGGAAGACCTCCTTTCAAACTCTGGCTTTGTTTCAAATGCATGTCCGTTGGTAGCCCCAGTGAGAAGAGAGTCAGTGAAAAAATTGTTGAGGGGCATGTGACCGAACTGGTTCTGGTGGTTTGAAAACCCCGTGTAACTGGAATCTGTCCGAGGCGAGTGAGAATAAGGTGTCATGCAGGAGGACGCGTCACGTGGTAACATGCATGAAGTAACCACAGAACCACCACTTGCATTTCCTGCCCACAAATTGTTCTGAATCTGGAATACATGAAACAACAAATATTACATTCACACATTCTCACTTTTGTACTCTTACTTTTCTTAGGTTTACAAACTTGGCTTAGCTATTCACTATTTGACCCTATTAGGAGCTCTGAAGTTTGATTCTAAGTATACAAAACAATGACTGGAAAAATATTATTGAAAAAGTCTTATAGTTTATTTATTATAATAACAAAGCTTCATACATAAGCACAGAAAATACTCTCAGAAAACAAAGATTGTTGTGGATTTTCTTGTTATATTCATGATTTTAAGATGCACATGGGATATTTAGTCATGAATCATGGCTTTCATGTGTTTTCATGTGTTTAGGGAAGAAGCTTAAAGCATGATCTTAAATTTAAAGAATATTAATCTTTCTAAACACAGTGAAACAACTGTGTTTTTCCCTGTTCTGGAGCTGGACTCTTAGCACAACGTTTTTATTGGAAACTATTGCTGACTTTTACACAGTTTTGTCTGAAATGATATTTTTCATTGTATTCATTCAGAAAATCCTTTTCTGTTTCATTTCTCCCTGTACCCTATATTGACCCTTCAATAAATTGCTCTGAGATTCTGAAATATACATACTTGAAGCACTTACCCTACTTTTTATATATGATATGGGATTTTCAAAACTGACATGTGAGATGGAAAACAAACTTATAATTCTAAAACATCAACCACGACCAAATAATAGAAGTACAGGTAAAAAAAAAAAATTGCAAATGTTAGGAAGTCCTGTGAGAATAATTAAGGTACTACACACATAACAGATGCCCAAAGAGAGGTACGATTTGTGATCAACAAACTCAACATTCATATGATTAAATCTCTAAAGAATTAAAGAAAACCATCAAGCACAAATTTTTCAAACTTAGTAGCCTATAAAAGGGACACTGCAAGTAATTTTTAAAATGAAAAATTTTCAGTAAAAAGTATCTCATTCATAATAGGCAGCAGCAACAACAACAAAAACAAAAACCAGACCAAAGAAATTACTGGGAGGCACATAGAAAGCCATGGGCAAAGAAGGAGTAGAGACAGTAATTTGGTATAGCAAGGCAGAGAGATGCAGCCTCAGGAGATGAAATAACACAAAAGTAGGTGCCTTTGAAGGGTGCTGTGCCCTCTTTTGTTTTGTTTTATGAAACAGAGACTGGCTCTGTAGTGTAGATATGCCTAGCACTTGCCAAGTAGCCCAGGCACGGCTCAAGTTCCCAGTCCTCCTGTGTCAGCCACCTGAGTACTGGGATTACAGGAATACACATGACTCCAGGCGTGTTGCTTCCAAAAGCCTGTTTATAATAACATTTGAACCAAACATGACACCAGTGTGTATTGTCACCATATTTGGCCATCTTCTATGGTATTTTTTGGGTCATGATAAAAAATGGAATCATCAATGATTTTGATAAATATGGAAGTCTTGTAATTTACATATTCCAGGTTTCTACGTATAGCCTCTGATATAGTTCTACAAAACCCAAGTTGAATAGAACTCTATGACAACCTATATTTTATCAGTAATAGAGAAAGGTATTCATTAATCTAGTTCACACTGATAGAGAAGTTACTCTGTGACTCAAAACAGGGTGCTGCAATTGTTTCCAAAACATGAAAGAAAATGTGTACAAATGATTTTAGTACTTTTGTAAGGTACCTCACAAAAACACTTACTGGACAGCAAAATACTTATTCCTGTGTTGTTCTAAAATGGACTCCTTATGAAATAAATTTAAATTTTTATCTTAAACATCTATGTCACTTTATGTATAAATATAAATTTATAGAGTTGACCGGTGTACCTATATATGATGTATATAATTATTTGCATATTGATTAATCCTTAAATCACCATGTATTGTTTTACTGTTTGCTTACTCCTCTATCCAATTTCACATGAGCCAAAATGATTGCTGGGCTATGTATCTCAAACCAACAAGAGCACTGTTAATGTCATTACTCCATCAAACTAGCTATTGGCAAAATTCTGTCGAACGTTGTAAAACATTGCACACCCACAGTCACATAACTGAAAAAAAACTTTCAGAAAGGAAGGTAAACTTTTTTGCTTATTTAGAAATGAATAGTGATGGGCACATTTACTTGGCTGTTTTTATTAAAGTGTTTCTTAATCCATAATGTCACTAAAATGTATTATATTCCATATGCATAGAAATGTTTCGAAGCAGTTACACAGAGAGAGGAAGGAGGTAAAGACAACGAAACAAACCATAAAGTTGAATAAAGAAAATATTTATTCTGAAAAGAAGTAACATTAATCAACTTGTAAATCTAAAAAGAAGTCTGTAATCTATTCTCGTGAAAACCTAGGATAAATGATTTTCCCTTATAAACTTATCTGGATCTGATCAAGCAAATCAATGCATTATTTGTGATAGAGAAGTTTGTAACATGTAAAGTATATTTTCTAAGCCGACCAAAATGACACAGCCAATTACTAACAGCAATAGTTTAGTTTGGATATGCAAATATTCTGAAGAATTTGCAACTTCTTCTCCTGAATAGAGAACACTCAGGAACATTTTCTAATAAAGTCTTTCTTCATGCTGTCTCTCTATTCCTTTGTACTCCCATCCCCAAAGGGCTTTTATTTTAAAAATATAATTTCAGGGATCTATTATGTTTCTACAGCAAAACTTCAGGTACAAATTATAAGGTAATATACCATAAGAAAACGTGATTTTTTTCCTAAAATATTCCTTCTGAGTATTCACATATTTGACAAGGATGGCTAGGATCTAGTGATTGACAGCTAATGAACACTAGTTAATTGCCATGTCTGTCATAAACTACAAAGACATTTATTTTAGCACAAATACATGGGTGTTTTACAATCTGTCCTTTGTAGAGGTAAGTCTAAAAAAATCAAAAACAAACAAATAAACAAAAAACAGATACCTGAGACTTTTTGCTAGACTGAATGACCAATAAGATCAAATCTGACCCAAAGAAATCTAAAGATACTAAAATAATGTGATTATTTTTGAAAGTTATAATTGCTTATTTATTTGTGCATATATCCAACTTTGCAATTCAAAGGCTCTAATCTATGATAGCAAAATGATTACTACTCATTATTATTTTACTTCTCTTGGCCTATAAAAACCAATCCTTCATAAAATGTACTGTGTGATTTAAATGTTCCTTAGAAAGTGAAATTTAAACAGACAAAATACTGAAAGTATGATAAAAATTTAGGAATTACTTGTATTAATATAGTTAATTTTTGTTTATGGTTGGAAGTCTAAATCATCACAAAAATAGAATCATAACAAAGATCATATTTAGATTCTTCTATGTTGCTATCTATATTTACCAACTGTATTTTTTGTCATCCAAACTTATTTCCCATCCCAGATTCATTTAAAACGTATTTACTCATAAGTATGTGGTATCAGATCATGGAATCAAGTTTAATAACCGTGATAAAATACACAGTGCTGTTTTAAAAATCAACTGAAATTAAGAGGAGTTCACCTTTGAAATACAATTAGACTCTCAAGAGCTCTAACTTTTCACTTCCTGTAGCCACAAGCTCTACAACCTTGTAAGAATTCCAGTCTTCCATTTGTGCTCCATAAGACAACACTGACTCAGCATTATTTCTCTTATATGAAAAGCTTTTGCTGTCAGTAGGCAATTATGACAAAATTCCCGTGTCTCGTTTTTCCCCCCAGGATTTCATCCCTAGTTCTTTCAACCACTTTTCAAATGACATAATTCTAGACTGTCCCTTTGATCGTGTTCCTGGAGAGATGCTTGAGTTGCCAATCACTTTCACTCTAACCATCATGATGCCTCTACAATGGGTTTATTATGTAACAGGTGTGATCCAGTTACAGTAGAGGAGATGTGCAACTGTCATCATTGTTTGAAATCACATAGTTTTAATAGTTTAATGCTCAAAGGAAATATATGAAAAGCAGCTAAATTTTCTGTAGTCCTGACCACCTATGTACATGCCAATTTTATTAAAGTCTGTACTAGAATCTAAAAATTGCATAATCTAAGACTGAGCATTGCTTCTTTTTGAATGGCAAGCCTAAGAAAAAAATCTTATCCTCCTACTGGAATGAAAAATACTATAACAATTTTACTTTTAAATGGGCAAGTTTCTCCTTGGACAATTTCACAGAGACAATGGCAGTGTGTCATCTGAATTGCTTGGGGATCTCTAACGTACCTAATATTCACATGCTGTAAAACCAGAAAATTGCCATGTGTGTTTTCTATAAAATTTGGGTAAAGGACACGTGTACATTTTATTTTTGTCTTTAAAAGGAATGCAGATCCTAAAATCATTCCATGTTTTAACATGCTTCATGATATTTTTTAGATGCTCTAGTATGTATTCAAAGCACTATCCAGGAATTTGCCATGTCTCTCATCAGCAAGATTGGAAGCTTTGCTTCAAGATAGAACACTCAGCTTAATGTTTTCCCAATCGAATAGGAAAGCCAACACTTACTTATCTATTGTATTTGGAATTATGGAGAAAATGGTTTTTTTTTACTCTTTGTAAGCACACACAAACTATATTACATCTATTTTTCTTCAAGACAATGAAAACGCCAAAAGAGAGAGATAGAGGTGTGTGTGTGTGTGTGTGTGTGTGTGTGTGTGTGTGTGTGTGTGTGTGTGTACCCATGCCTACTTATATAATTTGACTCTGGATGCAAAAAGATAGTGATTTGAAATCACTTCTTGCAGCCAAGCTGAAAAGCAGGTTTAGTATCCTAAACATGGTGCATATTTACAATGTAAGTTTCCATGTAACTTTTAATAGTTTTTTATAGCTTTTAAAGAGAAACACTGTCTTTGCCTTTATCTTAGCAAAGAAGTTTGTTATATAATAGTTTTGTGATAACATTTTAGCTTCTCTGTGCTAATGTAACCATTCAGAAGTGCTAGCTAGGCTTCTGTGTTAACATCATGAATATGTGTAACACATTTTTCATTTTGAAGTAGTTTTAAAATAATTAATGATATTTTTCTGTGAAATTAAATTGAATTTATCCCCTCTCATATCATCAAAGAGACCATTTTCTTACATCCTACCATGAACATTTGTAATATTCATACACACACATACAATTCGTATTACCCTTTTATCACATATGTGCACATTCCTTGTAGAAAATAAATTAAACACTGTTTGAAAAGAAATAGGGTGGAAACTCACAAAAAGTACTTATAGTGGTGTTAGAGTAGTGTTTTCTTTGTACTAAAATCGAAAAATTGATTTGGGTCTTTCCCCCTGGACAACTATTTGTATGTATTGACTGTTCTGTATCCTCTTTTCTTAGTATGCACATTTATTATCACATTATCTCTATGGAATATGACAGACTTTCATATGATGTCTTCAAAATAAAAATATCAATTTCTGCAAATGCAGTTTAACTGCCTAGAAGCGATTGCATACTTCACTAGCCTGCCTCTGAACGTAAAGTTTAGCTGACAAAATGCTAATAATCATATTCTCAGTAACTCTTGACTGACTTTGTTATTCATTAGGTTTCCCCGTCACTATATCACTGAGTCACTGGCAGGAAAAAAAAATAAGATGGTATTTCTAAAGAATGTGTTTGCATCCAGTGACTGAAATGGCCCAACCTGAGTTCATTGAGCAATGAAAAGACCAACTCAGATAAAAATGAGGGCACAGCTTCAGTTCCTACTTACCAGCTCTAATTTTAATTTTAAAATACTGAAAATGGTATATCAAATACAAGGATTTTTTAAGTCAATTTCTTTTTATTTCCTAAAAATATATGTATTAGGTATACAATGAAATGAATTGAAGTTAAATAAACTATATATTCACCAGAAAATCCTCTACTAAAATAGTTTCTCATTTTTTTAAAATAAAATTCCATCATGGAAATGAAAACAGGGATTTGGAAGTAAGTGTGCTATCGCCAACTTGAAATCAACATGATATGCAGCAGTATGGTCCTGACAAGATAAGGAAAAGCTGCAGAACTCTCATGTCACTGAAAACATAAACTGAATGCCTAGAAACCTTCAAAGTAGCATCGTATAAATGTGTTTAAAATATTACTCCAATAAATTCTCTGACTCAAATATATAACAGCTGATTCTTTGTCTTTGATTTTGAGTACATTCTTATCTTTTATAGGATTTGGAATAACTGAAAATGATAATTTATGGGAAAGCTTTCAATTTCAAACTTATTTCAGCTATGAAGGAGTAAATAATAGAATTTACTTTCACCATTTTACCTTTATGAGGCAACTATGTTCTTATAGCACATTTTCCAGACATTTCTTATACTGTTTCTTCATCGATTTCAGTGTGTACATGAGGTACTCTGATCCAACTGTGCTTAGTTTATTCTTGATAACGATTATTTTATGAAATTCACAATTATGGTGAAAAGCTAAAATGACCATTTGTTCATAAAGTTACTGTATTCATATAAAAATCTATAATATGAAACAAGTATGCAAATGCCTTGCTTTTTCCCTGTTTTCATTTTTTTCTACTCCACTTTGTAGTCATATATTATCACTGAATGTATTCATTCCCACCTGAGCAAGTTTATTAGTTTTTTTTTTCCTTTTGCTGGTGTTTATTTGTTTCATTTTGTTTTCCTTTGTTTAGTTTTTTAGGACAGGATCCCATGATGTAGCGTTGACTGTACTGTTGCTTCCTATGTAGACCCAAGCTGCCCTCCAATTCAGAGATCCATCTTCCTTTGCATCATGAGTGCTGGTATTAAAGGAATGAGCCACCCGGCGATTTTACTTATTTTTGAATTGCTTTTTATTTTAATATTTTTAAATATTTTGAGATTAAAAGAAAATACATTATTTTCTTTCTTCCTTTTTCATCCCCCAACACTTTCTATGTACCAGGCCTTGATTCCTCCCAAACCCATTGCTTCTTTTCCTTAACTGCTGCTGTGCTTTCTCCACCCACCACCTCCCCCCCACACATTCACACACTGTACTAAACACAAATTAAAATTTTATGTTTGTGATTCTTTTAATTAATTTGAATTTTATACAATTATTTTATTAGCTATGATTTTCATTTTTAAAAATCTATAAAGACATGAGGAATTAAAAATAGGATTTGACCCATCAGGGTTGAATGATGAGACACCATGTCAGAATGATATACACCAATTAAATTAAATATGACAAGGTAAGGTTATAAATCATAAGCGAAGCAATGTTCTCATAGCAGTGAGGAGTAAAGTGCAGGTTTTAACCCACACAGCTGTTCTAGTAGACTGACCAAGCTTTACTTCCTATAGGACTGTTCCTCTTATATTTTGCTTGTAAACTACTTAATTAATTGTATTTTTTAAGATCTACAAAAGTGTTGAAAAATTATTTAAATCCAATGTAATAATTTATTCTAAGCAATGAAGAAAAGCCATCAAATCACGTTAAAATATGGTTTGACATTTGAAAAAATAAATGTAAATTTTCATAATTTAAATAGTGTGAATTACTTCTTTGAGTATTATTCTTTATAAATTCAATTTTTTCATACTTTAACATAGTTAAAATAAAGAAGAATTTAAATTAAAGATTATATCTTTCAACTTCATGAAAAACTTTTAAATACCAATACTTTGAGGCAGTCAATATTGATAAAATATCTAATAAAACTAATAGCTAGGTTTTAGCACATATAAATGTAAATGAAATATTCTTCATCTATATTTTTGAAAGCTTATATATTTACACATTAAACTAAAACATAGCTTCACCCATTATAAAAACATACTTATTTGAATAACATATACTACCCTGCGTTTTTCTGACTCTAAATATTACAGTTAATGAAAGTTCTGTACTACCAATATGATTTGCTGTCATAATAATAATATGGTTTCTCTATATTTGGTCGCTGTATCCTTCCATGACTGACTATCCCGTAGATATTTCACAGACTAAAATCACTCATTATCCAATATACCAAGCACAACTTTATAATTAATGACAATGAAATAAACGTGATTTTTTTTCCTAAGTCCTTAAGGAGTGATTTTACTCTGATTTGATGAAGTTAAATACTATAGTTTTAAGAGAACAGATAGGTAGAAAATAAATATTGACAAATAGTGGCCATAAGAATCACCACCATTTATTGAGAGTTCATTGTGTGCAAGGGACTTTGTATAAACCATTTTGTTCAATGCTCACATATGTCTTGTGAACTTTTATCCTCTTACTCTAAGTGAGGAGAAATGTTCCTAGAAGTTAATCCATTTGCCAAAAATCTGAAAGTGATTAAGCGGCAAAGTCAGGGTTTGAATGCAAACCATTAGGTTAACCCTAAAATCTCCTCACCTCCCAGGATTCAGCGCCAAAGAAAGCAAGTAAGCAAGGGCTTTTATTGTTGTTATTATTCAGAAATCAATTTAAGCCTCAAGATAAAGGAAATACCATCATCAGTCGTGGTCCCAACACCACCTGCACTAGTCCCCGAGAAACTTCTAAGTTTACAAATAAGGACTCAAAAGGAAACCAAAAAATTACCCAAAAGCACCTAGGTATATAATAGATACTTTGTAAAGTAAATGTTTCTGAGATACAAATGAAGCCCAACAGCGTGGAAATAGCAACCTTGTAAGATTGAAGGTTGGCAGAAATTATTTAAACCTCAACAGAAAATACCTCCTCCCTCAAAAATTAGTATTATTATGTTAATTATAAATAAATGAGTATCTAATGATGATAGGTTCTTTCTTGCTCTAAGGCTAAAACCATTTAAGTCGTTAGTTAGTTGGGTGTATTTTCTGTTCAGTAATGTGTGTGTCACTTAATTTAAACATTACCTAGCTTGTGATTTACCTATAGATCAGAGAATTTTGACCTAATAATTTACGTACCTCCCATACCTAAACTAGCAACTAACATGTATTTTTTTGATAAAATGTAAAGAATATGGGGGAGGGGTCATTATGATGAAAAGAGGTCTAGAAATCTTTCTAGTCTATTAAAGAAAGAAAGCAGGGAAAGGTTAATTGCTTAAACCCAGAGGTGCTGCTTCTCATAGAGACTGCAGAAACAACCTGCTTTATCACTATTTTTAGCCTAATAATGAAAACTATTGAAGTAAATCAGTACTTGCATTTGCATCTACTGACTAATAATTTGTTTACTGTCACTGTGATACAGAGGTGATTAAAAATTGAACTGTATTTTTAAAAGACTAAATTACAGAAAACAAGACCTTCCATACCACATACTTCACTGTCTCTAAGAAGGTTCTAATAGAGAGAGGACTTAAGAGGGTCAGGGAGAAAATATTTCTTGGGTGGGGAGGGAATTCTTATAGAGAAAAAGAATACACACAAGCAGTGAGACTGTTCTTAGTACAGTCATGTCCTGAGCATCACATAATTTACCTTGATCACAATATTCCCAAATGGCAACTGATATTGTAGGCAAAAACAAGGTACTATATATATGTGTGTGTGTGTGTGTGTGTGTGTGTGTGTGTGTGTGTGTGTGTGTATGTATGTATGTATATATATATGCATACATATTTATGTGTGTGTCTTTGCAAATGTATGTATATATCTACACATGCATATGTATGTATATATATGTGTGTGTATATGTTTTCTTTTTAACTATGTTTGTGCGTCCCTGTGTGAAGGCATGTACATGTGAGGAGAGGTGCCCACATCACTGGCACCTGTGAGTGTTCAGTCTTGGATGCTTGGGAATCAATCTCAAACTCTTACCAAGCCAGTTCTCCAGCCTTGATCTCACAGAGATCCTATGACCTCTGCCTACTGAATGTTGGATTAGAGGTGTGTGCACTATGCTTGGTATTAATGTATGTGAAGTGGTTGGTTGATCGATTTGTTGATTAGTTGGAACAGAGTTTCTTGAAGTCCATGTTGACCACAAACTCACAGCTAAAGATGACCTTGAACTTGGGTTCATTTGGCTTCCATATGCTGCTCAGTGCTGGGATTATAGATCTGTGCCGCTATGCTTAGTTTAAACTATCTTCAACACATAAAAAAATATGTTACCCTAATGTATGTGACTCAAGACATTATCCAGCTCATCTCGTTCATTTGCAACAAAAGATAAGCAGATTATTTGTTTTTTAAAAAAGACCTCATCACAATCTAAAGGGATTCAACAATTTTAAAAATATTTTGCAAAATTCTTCTACAAACTTGAAGACGAAATCATATTTTGCTTTGCAAGAGAAAGTCACATTTTAGTGACAAAATTGACCACTTTGTTATGTGATGAATTTAGAAGACAAGATTGCAAACATAGTCCTTGGTGCCCGGCCTCAGATGATGTGGGATCGCGTGAGACTATGACAACAAGACGGAAGAGAAATGCCTGGATTAGCATAAACCTGGCTTGTTCATTTTTACTGATATTTCTAGAGTGATATTGCTACTAAAAAGCATTAAAAGCCAATTAAAACAAAAGTTTTTAAAGCATGATACAAGTGTTAGTTACTATTTATGTCCTGTGTAGACATCCTTCTGTTAAATACAGTGATTTTTGCATACTTCAAAAGACTACATTTTAAACATTTTTTTGTTTTTCCTGTATTTCTGTGTATGGTTTTGCTTTCCTGCCAAATTGTTAATTCTTTATTTCTGCCCTGCCTCCAACATTTTCCAGTTTTCAGCTTCTTTTGCAGTTTGTACATTCCCCCCACCCTGTAATTAGTAACAGTGCCAAATTCAATGCTTTATTACACTAAGTTGTTGGTTCTATTTCAGTGCCTATTTCTCCTGTTATATGTTTTTATTTTCAAGCTGTATGATAGAAAACATTTCCTTTAGGTTAAAGCTTGGGGGACCTAATTTTCACATAATTCTCTTCAAAGAAACTAAAATAAGTCTCCTCCATTCTTTATGTTGAAGGAGAATTCTACCCTGGCTTTCACAGTTTTATTGTGACATAAGGTTCATTCCAGAATTTCTAACCATAAAGACAAAATAAATGATTTACCAGTAATATCGAATAGTATGAGAGGTTGTTACAGTGCTCATTTTATAAGTATTTATTAATTTCTCTCTCAAAAGAAATTCAGCACAATTCTTCTGTATTCCCATACTATAGTATGGCCAATTTATTTAAATGACATGGAAGTTTCAAGGAGTATAAGAATAAAATTCCCATAATTTGTGGAAATTGAAAAAACACTAGTCAATGTATACCTGGACATGCATTCTTCTTCCTGCCTTAGCTATGAGGCTATCGTATTTATTAACTGGTGTTCAAAGCTGTGAGGTGCAATAAGTCAAAGACAAAATAATGCTAGAAGAAGGGATGGTTAGTCAGTTTGTTAGACCCGCCCAAAGATTTTAATTGGTGCCAGGCCCAATTCCAAATGTTTTATGAAACAGCAAATAAGAAAGATGAACCAAAAACTCAGTAACCAACAGAATTATAACTAGGCTTCGAAGGCAAAGGAATGAAGACAAGCAGCAGTGTTCAAATTGAGGGATTTCAGTCAAGAACTGTGTAGAATACAATTGTTTAAGTTCTACTTGAAAACAGTCCGACAGTTGGTACCTTTGCCTTCTGAAATCTCAAAGTTAGTAGCTTCAAAATGACATAAATTATATACTGTCACACTTATTTAGTATTTTGCTGGCTTGGGGTACATTCTCTGCCTCCCTAAAGTAAATTGCAGATTCTACCAATGGAACTCATGGCTCTTTTAGAATTATGTTGTTGGTAACTCAAAGACTTAAATGCCTGAAAGACAGTGTGCTGTATGAGTTAAGATGAGCCTTAAACCACCATACACACAAGCAAAATTAATGGTCTCAGCAGGCTTTGTGTGTGTGTGTAAGCGTGCGTGTTTGCGTGTGTGTGTGTGTGTGTGTGTGTGTGTGTGTGAATAAATGCAACAATAAAAACTAAATAAGAATTTGAGAGTGAATGAGGGACTTGGGAGGAATTGGAGGGCAAGGTAGGAATGATGTAATATGAATATAGCATTCTAATAAATTATTTAAATAATACGTTTTCAGAAAGATCTTGTGCAAGTGAGCCGGACAAGACTCTGTTTAAATTTGGGTTTTATCACAAGTGAAAGTAAATGTATTACTTGCTATTTCACTGCCTCATATTTCCTATGAGAGAAATGGAGAAAATTAATATCCATTATAGATGGCTGTTATTTTGGCTAAGTAAGTTCTTATTTAACCCATTTAGGACATGGCCTGGACAGAACATAAGGGTCATGAAGCAATAAGAAACGATAAGGTATGGCAGAGCCTACAATCCAGAGTGGAAACCTCTTCATAACATTTTGTTAAAAAATCAACTGTCACGTGAAAAATATGAGGTTAATGAAATTTCACAAGCTCTCTGGCCATAGGAAAGGAAATGATAGCCATGGTTTAAACCAGGTAGGAGTAAGGTAACTGATTTGAGATATGTTTGAAAGCACATAAACTACAGTAATGGAAGAATGCGGCAATAATTCAAAACATTTCCATAATGCAATTCCTCTTGAATCCTGCTGGGGATAGTCTGAGCCATAGCAGTTGCTCATTGCCTGCCCTGTAGGAAATCATTGATGTGTTCATGGGCCAACTCCTTGGCATGGCTAGGCTTGCTTTTCCTAAAATGAGGGAGCTAAACTTGCTATTCTCTGACACTCTTTTTTAAGGTGCAAAGGGACACAATAAATTTAAAGAATTATATGCAAATGAGAAGTTTCCCAAATCCTTTGCAAAGGAATTTTTAAAGACAAAAGAATATTATCACTAGAGGACTGAACTCAAATGGGGGGTGTGAATTTACAGTTGAACAGAATGGCTATTCTCACATTCAGAGCTGAGATAATCTTGTTCCTGGAGTATCAAAATGTTTATCCAGGATACATTTCATACTGTTTCCATAGCAGTGTCTCACAAAGCATGTATCAATAAGTAACAAGGTATAAAACAACACATAGCTTGCTCCAGACAACCCCCATTACCCTCTCTCAAGCATCAACAAAGCAGCACAGAGTAGCATTACTCCCTATTAAGGAAATATAATAGGATAGATTTGAAGATGAGAAAACACAGGCATGCATATGCAAAGTATGAAAAAGAAGAAACATTACTGATTAAAAAGAAAAAAGTGAGAAATGGAAATACAAATGCTTTTTGAGATGTGATTCAGAGTTCCCATTATAAAAAACATCTTATGGATGATGACTTTTATAAATATGTCTACAGAATGCAAATTATTGAATGTGTTCTTGAAACAATGAATGACATCAAATATGAAAAAAAATAAGTTGATAAAGAATAAGGTTTTTAAAGAGTTGAGAAGTAAAAGGTCACATTTGAGAGCAGCATTTTGTATATTGCACAAAATTATGGTCAGGGAGATTTTATGACAGGCAACACATTTTTTTAATCTAATGAACAAAAATAGCCTGAATAATTAAAATACTCAATAAAATAAAGACAAGTACTATTTCTTTTTTTTAACAACCCCCCCCCAAAAAAAACCAAAAGGCACAGATCATGGAATATTTTTCAGTGAATGACTCTGAAAGAAAGAAATAAAAAAAATCAATAAATCATTTAGTAAATAAAAATATGTTAAGCATTGAATGAGTTTTCTGAAGGTCAAAGTCTCTCTTCCCTATTGTCCTAGATTTAGTAAACCCTAAGGTCACCCTCTGAATCAAGTCACATCCATTCTCCTTGATGAGCCTTCTGTGTCATTGACCATACCTGTGGGTAGCTGTCAGTCCTTGGCAAAACTGATATGTCGTAGGTGGCAGCAAAATGGCTTTTAGCTTGCTGTATTTGGCCATAACGTTCTCTTTTTCTCCACTTGGCCCTTCGATTTTGAAACCAAACCTAGTGGTTTTTTTTAAAAGAGTATAATTTTAGCTGAAGAACATTCACTAAAGTAAATTTGACATTAAAATTTTCATGCCAGAAAGGAAAACCAAGTTAGTACAAAATAACAGCAAAGGAATCTTTTCATCAGACAGGATTCACATGTTTCGCGTTGTCTTGTATTCTGATAGGAGGCATGGTATGTCCGTGAGGTAATGTAACTTAGTAGAAAGAGTGGGGTTCTAGACAAGTTATTTTATGTATCTGTGCCTGTGTTTTTATTTGTGGAAAATAAAAAAGAAATTTGTGCATATGAACATTCTTGCTGTTATAGGTCATCATCCATCAAGTGGATTTAGTGAGCCTGGGAGACAATATTTCATTCCCTTTTTCTTCCAGCCAAATCATAACCCAGTTATCATCTTTGTCTATGGGCAAATTTTCTTTAAAATGTGTCATAAACAGAAGACCCTTCTGAGATGAAGTTATACTTAAATGATCTTACAAAAGTTAAAGACTGATATTTTGTCTAAAATGCTTGGCAACAGTGATACCTTGATTACTTATAAATAGCAAAATAAGGTGGCAGATTATGTGGAGCATTGTAGGGCTGCTCCGCAAAGTGTAATCAGCTGACGCTAAACTGTGGTTTTAAAACACATAACTGTACTTATTAGACCTGATTAAAAACACTTATAGATTGTAAAATCAATGAGGCAGACAGAACCATGTGTCACGAATGCCCGTAAATTCATCTGCTTCTTCCAGGTCATTAAATGCCTTTCATGATTTCCCAAATTATGTCTTAGAAATCCTCATCCACACAACGGTATCCCTGAGAGGAATCCTTACTTCTCATATCTTGCTCTTGAATTTTTAAAATTCTAATATTGCAGTATTCTAAAAGGAGAAACAGAAGATTATATTTTAAATGAAAACTTTGATATTTTTGAGTAAACACCATCTAGGCAGCGTTCAGGAATCACTCAGTCTTCCTTATATAACTACATGCAGACTCTAAATGGTTTAGAAAGAAATTGAAAACCAAGTATAAATAAATATAAATTACAATTTTTTTCACTAAATTTTACTTGACATTTGCATACACTTTTCAAGTACCAAATTCGAATTTTGTATATTTTATACCATTACAGCCTTTGCTGTCTATTAATATTTGATTCAAGGCCTACACGTATAATGCAGATTATGGCTTGAAAAGTGTTCTGAAATCACAGCAAGTCTTTCAATAGCTACCTGTTAAGTATCATTCCTAAGTCACATTGCTAGTACCAAATAGTGCCCATTGTTAGCGGGCTATGAGAAAATATAGGGAGAACACATATTTTTCTGTGAAACACAAAGACTACACTGAGAATCATAAGTGCTTTCTGTCTTCTCCCCTACTCTGTGACAGTCTCTAAAACGGGCACCGATTTCCACACTCCTGTAAAATGCATAACCTGCACTAATACGGGTCAGGTTGGCTCTCTCTGCATGTCCTCAAACAGATATGGATCTGTACTGAAGGGGAAACATGCAGGCAACAGTTAATCAGTCTGCATGTAAACATATTTTTCTATGGTAACAAGTATAACTAATTTAAATAACAGTCACAGGACAAAATCACATGCAGGACTGGTGTTAATACTAGAGAGTTCTAACATTATTCATTAGAGCAAACTTTCTTTTTTTTTTTTTTTCTCTGAACTAGGATAGAATCACCCTTTGCTTCAAGAATGTTAAGCATAACCTTCTGTCTGTTATCCCCAAGTCATCCCATGTGGTCAGAAATGACAAAATGGACCATACAAGTAAAACTAACTTCATTAACAAAGGAAAAAAATCACAATTTATTTATCTTTCTATTTCAATAATTGAAGATAGAAGGAATTCAATAATGCGGTAAAAGTATATATAAAAAACCTTTTGAATTATTGCTGCCTTTCAAATTTGTACTTATTACTTAACAATTAATAAAGTGTAATTTAAAAATATCAGCTTTAGCGATAGTAAAATACTGCTGAGAAGGCAGGTAACATTTTATTCAGTATAAATTTTTCTTTTCATTTTTTCAAGAACTTATATTCATTGCAATAAATTGGTTTAATCATTTGACTAAACAGTTAAGAAATATAATCAAATATATAAAAATATTTAAAGTACATTGTTAATAATTACTCTGAAAAAAATCTGTACAGTTACCTAGACCTTAAAAATGAAAATGTAATGGTATGTATTGAAAATGGTTGGGGCAAAAAAACTTTAAATAAGTCATTTTATATTTCTTAAATTTTATTAGTATACATAATTATTAAGAGTTAGTATTATTATTTCATTTTTCCATTAGAACAATTCCAACCTAAATAAAGATTTAGATTTATGGGCTAGTATATGAATAATTTGCAAATAATTCATAAATAATTTTAAAAAACCAAATTATAATAGCTGAAAATAAACCAAAAATATAAATTAAATATTTTTACTTATTAACTAAAGGTAACTACAAAATTAGGTTTTTGCCCTTTAAGTTTATCTTTTTTAAATCAGAGATATGGTACCATATTCTGTTCTTTTCAGTGATTTCATTTTTAAGTTTCTGGAATAGCTCTCATCCCTCAGCTTAGTGAGGGTCAAAATTAGTACAAGCAAAATGAAGTTTTAATGGGCCAGATTGCTCACACGTCACTTTGGTTGAAATAAGAGTTCTTATTCTTATATTAGCCCTCCCTGAAAGGCCACCTTCTGGAACCTACCTGGACCCTGGCCTCAGTGAGCTCTGTTCTCAGTGCGAGCTGTTCTCTGACATATACATCCGGGTAATGGGTTTTTTGGAAGACCTTTTCTAGTTCCTCCAGCTGCAAACTGGTGAAGGTAGTTCTGTGCCTCCTCTTCTTGCTGCTGGATACGTTGCTGTCACATTTGTCCCCAAGTTCATCCAGTTCGCCCTTCTCTGGCATCCCTTTCACCGGAGACATCCTGAGGTTGTTGCAGCTGTCCATGGCCCGATTCAGCTCCGTGTGAAGGGGCTGTCCTTCCACTTTGGTGATCCCATAGTTTACTGTACTCGGAAGGGAGAACAGGAATTCTCAGGAGAGTGAAAGATACTTTCATGAAATAACTAATGTGAACTAATTTAGAGCACCAGGAAATAGGTTTGCTAATAATTTACCAGTATTCTATCACTGCACAGTGTGCTGTGCATAATTATTAATTCACTGTTGATCAGCCTTAAAAACAGTTATAAACATGTACAAGGACTTATGATTTAGCAAAGTCCATAGAACTGTTTTATATGGCAAATGTACTGTTTATGCATATAATTTATAATCAGATTAAAATAGTCAAGTGAAAAAATGCTCCAGAATTAAAAAAAAATCTAAACAACCATGACTTTTGAAATATGTATAAAACATATAGCATATACTTCTATTTTATACATAAGACAAAATTAGGCTAATTCTGATTTTCAAAAAAGTGACACTTCAAGTTTAAATAACACCTATCTATTAACATTAAATCTATCTCCCATCCCCCACAAAATGATGCTGGGCAGAGATTTCAATGGAATATGATTTCTATTACAATTCACACAGTTGAGCTCTTGTCTGAATTTAAATTTCCTTCAGAAAGGGACTAAAATCTACTTTTTTTTAATTCTTAGCTGAAATTCTGAAAGTGCTTTTAAACAGAAAGGTATAAGATTTAAGTGAACTCATCTTTACATTAAATACGTCTTGCATCCCTTAAATACTTCATACTTCCCTTCCGTTTAACTCGTGTCTGCTTAGGTCAGAAGGTCTTTTTTTGTTTTCTCTAGGAACGCTCAGAAATGAAAACTACAAAAATAAATAAAGTAAAATTTAAAACGGCGTTTTGCATTCTGTCAAGAGTTATTTTAATTTCAATGATGTTCTTGAGAGTTCAGGCTTGCAATATAACAAGAAATTAATTGTAACACTAAAATTCACAAACAAATACCATGAACGGTAGGAAGCAGGGGCGATTTTGGGTTTGTGTTGTTGTTGTTGTCTTGTAAGAAAAACAAAGGCAATCCAACCAGAACACTAATTCCCAACCACTGATTGTACTTTTTTCATTTGCTTCTTCAAAAGGGGGTGGGGGCTGGGTGGGAGGGGTGCGACTCCCCATAACAGTTTGAAGAACCTTTTCATGAGTTCTACAAATGTATTGAATTTTACTGTCTATATAATTTAAATTGCACATTGATCTTATTCAAAGGAAGATGTGATGTAAAATTAAATACGAAGAGGGTTATGACTGATGAACAATAAGGTTTTGTCTTAGCAGACAAGAGTTAAACCGGGAACTGCGGCAATTAGAGTTGGGGGAGGGGAAGCCGCGAGACGCTGGGGGCAGGACTGGAGGAAGACTGGCTTTTTTTCTCCGATGTAGCCAGTAACCATCCGTGTTCATTTTGTTCATTATTTCACCGTTAAAATTCTTCCAAACAGTGAGACGATCGCTTAAAAGTTAATGAAGCATTCCAAACCAGTCACCTTTTCTCTCTCGCCTTTCCCCGACAATTTAAAACACTGTGGAATTTATCTAACAGTCAGCGCAGGCCACTATAAAACCATTTGGAAAAATCCTGTCAGTTCAAATGGCTTCGTGAACGCATCTGAAAACGCCGAAAACACAGACGCGTCCGCCGAAATGCAGCCAGGAAGCCAAAACTTTCTTACATGTAAAAATTAGCTGTTCCAGTCTTTGCAAATAAACGACTGAATCCACTTCAGTAATAGTGTCCTCTATCGTGTGCATTTCTTTTTGTTATAACTGAACAAGTCAAAAGTCGCCCTCCGCACTAAATAAAATTAGTGGGCCGTGAGATTCGTTTAAAATCTGCATACAAAGTATCGAACGATTGAGCGGTCGAAAGAGTAAATGCCTTGCCAGATATTTAAACTTCCATTAAAATAGAAGGCGGAGGCTTGTTGTAAATATTTCACACTTAATTCGTTTGTTATTTTAACGCAGCCCGCTCCTTACAGCTTAGGGGTGGAGTATACACTATGATAAGGAAAAGTCCTCTTGGAATCGTAAACCTGCTTTAGCTGTTGGGATGTGAAATGATAGGTCTGTACGGGGCTACAAGATAGAAAGAGATAGATGGTTTGTTTTGATAACATTTTGACTTGGAGATACTCTGGCATTCAAAGTTGAAGATTCTGTCCAGAAGCATTCCGAAAGGTTCTTTAGGTGGCATTTTTATGTGGAGTAAGATAAAAGTAGACAACGCAGAATCCGAATGCGAATGATGTTGTCGGGAATGCTTTGCTCAAAGCCAAGGTGATTTAATGTTTAAGGAGAACTTGTGTTTGCAGGTTGCAAACGCAATAAATAAGTAAATAAAATCCGCACAAATCAGGAATTCACACAAGCTAATGTAGAGCAACAGAAATAAATACAGCATCTTGACAATGAAAATATCGTCACTTCTTAGACAATAAAACCAGTTTTGTTTTTATTTTTCCCCCAGCTAAAAGAGTTCAAAGATTTTTGATTTCCAGACCACTGTGAAGTCCAGTGATGGATTTTGCGTCCTTGCGCCTGGCATCCCGGCGGGGCGGGGATCCCAAGGAGGCGCGCTATCTTGACTCAAATACTATCTTTTTACCTATACTGGGATCCTGGCCCCGTCCAGTTTTAGATTCTCTTGGAGAGCGGGGTTGGCGGGGGGTCGCTCAAGATTTAGCCCTGGATCCGGGTGTGGTGAAGGAGTACCAAAGCGTGAGAAAGTGCGGGGCTCCAGGCTGCCTCCTTTGCCCCCCCCCCCAAGTCTAGATCCATGTTCCCTCATTTCTTCACTAGACCCGACCCGCAGCGCACAGCACTTTGGGGAAGGACAACTGAGGCTCGGGCTAAGACTAGAGCCCCGGCCCGGCCACCCGGAACTAAGGATGAAGGATGGGGTTGGGGCTGGAGCCCGGCCCTGGTGACTTACCGCTGCTGTCCTGACAGGGCGAGGTCCGGTCCAGGCGCACGTGATGCTCTGCTCTCGGCAGTGGCCCGAAGGCCTGCACGCATTTGCCTGCCGTTGCTTTGCCGTAAAAGGACTCATTGTCCAGGGTCTCCATAACGTGCTCCAACGCGCCTCCTGTGCCCATGTAAAAGTCACTGTTTTTACTTGGCGGACTTTTCAGGGCAAACTTCTCACTCAGAAACTCCATAATCCGGGAAGGCTGTCCGCAGGCTCTCGGGGCGCGGAGGCTGGAGGGTGCTGAGGGAGGAGGGAGCAGTGGGCGGGAGGAGGGAGGGTCAGAGAGGAGGGAAAGGGAAGCGAGCCCCGCGACGCCAGGAGCTGCCCAGCTCCCAGCCTCTTAATACGTCCCGGCTGCAGAAGGGACATCCGAAGTTGCTTTTATATCTTGAAACTCAGCTGGGCTCCTCCGGCAACCTCCCAGCCCTAATGAATATGAAAATAGGCAGGGACTAACTCCACCCCAGGGCCCCCCCTTCTCTCCCACCCCACCCCCATCTTCCCTACTCACCCACCCAGGGCAGGGCGCGCCCCGGCCTAGTTCAGACAGACAGCTCCATTTCAGACAAATGCCAGGAGAGACAAGGCCCCGACACCCAGAAAACGTAATCGCCTCAACAGTGGACTGGCATTGCAGAGGAGCCTGGTGAGAACGCACAGTGGTTAACCCTCCACTCCCAGCGCCCTGCCGGGCCATCCCACCCTCCACCCCCCAACACCCGCTGTCTTCCCCGCCCCCACGCCAGCCACTCACTCCCAGAAGATTTAGAGGCATCTTAAGAACTTGAAAGGAAGTATTGCTCTAAAGAGCTTTTATTTCATCCGTAAATCGTTTACGTGGAAGATCCACATTAATCTGTGCCCAAGAAGCCGGATACAGCGGCAGCTGTTAACTGGGTTGCTAGTGGTAGAGGGGCCGAGGTTGCCTCTAACCTAAAAGGCTGGCGTCTTAGCGACAGGAGCGCTAGCCAAGGCCCTGGACTCAAAGTTTGCAGTGGGATGCAGGAGCTTGTGGGTGTGGTGGCATTGGGTGGGAATGGGAGGTTGAAGAGTTCTTGAAAAGACCGAATTTTACCCATAACAACCAGTTTCCCCACCTCTTGGCTTAGTCCACACGTTAATCACTAAGAACAAAATTATTTTTTCAGAAAATTCATAAAGACAAGTGCCTCCCAAAAGCCCGTTCTTACTGGAGGTCAGAGAAAGGCTCATCACACAAAGTATTTTGAGTGTGTGTGGCGGGGTGGTGGTGGTGGTGGTGGTGGTGGTGGTGGTGGTGGTGGTGAAGGCCTTCAGAGTGTTTTAACAAAACCGTTACTATTTGCAGTTTTCAAGAGTTGGGGCAGCGCCTTAGTAAAGGGGTGGTGAAGTTAGTGGCTCCCAGGATTGCTGTTGGATGCAAGGTTGCAGGCCCAGAACCTTTGGTCCAGCTGAAGGAGATGCTAGGGCGTGTGAAAACAGCGCTTTAGAGCTGCAAACCATTCTGCTTGGCCTTGTGCCTGACTTCAGCTTCTGAGGAAACCGGGACGACTGAGGAAAAACTGTTCATTGCCTTGGCACATACAAGCAACCATTTGCAATAGATCACCAAAGCTTGCGAATTTGGTGAGCCCCCCTCCGTACAAACTGTGGACAAGGGAGATCTCTGCTCACCGGTCTGACGTGGCCTTTCCATCACAGGCCTTCCCAGCGGGTGTCATTTTCTCCAAGTTACTTTCGAAGAGTCATAGTCACTTCGGGCATCCCTGCCGGTGGCATAGCCCAGTCCAGACGAATGCCCATTAGCATTCGGATTAGGTTCGGATTTCCACGTTCTTCGGAGTTCTTCTGACCCAGGCCTCACAGGTGAGACTCTCTTGGATGCCCAACTAGGCCAAACTTGGGAAGATTCCCGGCACAGTGTGCGCCAGAACTGCGGCTTTGCACTGTTCCAAAGGCGTGGCTGGCACTGAAAATGCAAATTCCATCGGATGGAGCCGGAGCAGAAGAGTCAGGAGCAGCATTCATATTCGCAGTGCCTGTGTTCCACCACAGACAGTTCTCCCAAGGAGGGGCTCATATGGAGATTTGCTCGGCTCCCACGAGTTGACACTGTTCTGCCTTTAACACCTTCTATTAGTTCTTAATTGTTGTCTTGGGAGCTTTATCTCCAAAAGCAAAGTGATGAATCTCAAGAGTAGTCAAAGAAAAGCACCCTGGGTACAGCGCTTTAGCCGAAAAGGGAGTCAGGGCTCCAAGCTGGGTACTCTCTACCTTGTGAGGCCAGGGTTGCTTCACCTTAGCTGGAGAGAGTGGAAGAGGGGAAGAAAGGCCCATGAAATGTGTGCGGGAAGTCTTGCTTACAAAAAGAGATGCTGTGTTCTTCCGATTATTCCATGTGGGGGAGGTAGATTGAGTTTGTTGGCTTGGTAATTTTGCGGGATCTCACCTCTCCCTTTTTACTCTGTTACCTCTAGGTATTTTCAAATCATGCTTTACTTTACTAAACACGGGAAAGACGAAAGAATAGACGTTTGATGGGTCTTTCAGATATTCGCTGCAGCAAGAGCTCCCATTACTGATGAAGAACTATGCTGAGAATTCCTCGTTATAAACTTAGCTCTGTCGTACAGCTATGTCTGTCTGTTTACAAATATGCGTTTTAGGGGCTCCAAATTCCCTGAAAAACATTCGGTGTCTTTTAAATCAAAGACATATGATATGAGCTCTCCAGGACTTGTATACCAATAGAAGTCCCAATCCGAGGAAACTGCAGTGTTGCCCAGGTCCACTGGTGCCTAGAAGCCTTTCCCATCCCATTACCCAAGCCCACTTCTGATTGAAGTGGTTGAAAGGGTGGGGAAAAGGTTTCGCCCTTCCACTTCAGATTCCGGAAACCTCCTGGAAATTCAAATCTATTACACGGAACCCCTTGTGTTTTGTGACACGCAACCACATATGCCCATAACAGAGGAAACAGCTAATGGCAAACTCCCATAACGAATGCATAATCTGCAGTTGTTGACAAGAAGGTGGGTCTTTGGTTGCCAAGAACTGCATTAAATAGATTTTGAGAAGTTGAGACAGAGTTTACAGAAATGACACAGCCCTAGCCATTAGGGCATTAACATTCAATTCCAAATACTAATTAAGAAAATGATAACTCAGTGGTTTCTGGAAGTCACAAGAAGGTGAAATAAAAATAGGACATCATTTCACCTGTGCTTTGTCTGCTTGATTTTTTGGGAGATAATGTTGGCAACAGACTGAAAGACTTTGATAAATACTTTCAACTACTCCAGATAGATCTAGCGTGGATGCTAACTCTCTTCTAGTCTTTTCCTCATCCCAGCTCTCCCTGATTTGAACCATCTAATGCCAATGATGGCCAGGAGGAGGAACCAGTTAATTAGGTTACATTTAGGTGGCTATATTTTTCCTCTTCATCCTCCCTGTCATGTCCAGGTTCATATTTCACTTTTCCACTTCTGCACTTTTCTTTGCACATTCCAAACTTGTGACCAGAACTCAGGATACACCTTGCTTCTTTTCACTTCACCCAAAAAGTCAACCTGAAGTAGGTTGCTGTGTATCTTTCTCTCACCTCCCTTTTCTCACATTTGAATTTTGAGTGTAGGATACCAATGGCGATGGAGAACCATTGTTTTTCTTTTTAAGCCTGGGACCATTCTGGACAACTCAGGATTCTCGCACCTTTGGATCCCTGGAAGTTTCATAGCCTTTGATGGAGCCTCAGCACCTGTGGAGGACTTCAGGGTGGAAAGTATAAAGTAAAGAGAGCAAAGAGGTGAAGGGGGCTGGGAAGACTATTTGGGGTGAAAGTCTTGGCTGTTTTCTCTTCCAGTAACTAAGATGTGTTGCAGCAAAGGAAATCATTCCTCTGGCACCATCTGTGGGCAAACACATCTGTGAAGATGACTGGTACTCCCTTCTGAAGTCACACCTACTCAGGGAGAGCTTACTGCTGTAGTTGCAAGCTGGCAGCCTCCCCCATAGGATTATAATGTGTGTATTTATGAAATTTTCTTTATTTGGCTTTCCTTTGAGGAATAAAAGTCAGAAGAAATAGATGAGCTTAAATATTTGAAAATTCCATTGATAAGATTATTTTTACACTCTCCTTCAGGAGCATCTAATTGACCTTATAGGGCAGCTTCACCCACTCATTTCATACTTAAAGAGAGAGAGAGAGAGAGAGAGAGAGAGAGAGAGAGAGAGAAGGAAATCTCACAGATAAAAGATTCTCTAAGTGATGCTCTTCCATATGCAAATGCATTTTGGGAAAGTTAAGGTATTTCCATTTACATAAAAGCTGTAGACAAGGCAATTTGTGGAACACTCTAGTTTCTTTCTCAACTCATTAAATGAAATGCCATATTTTTATACCAATAGTGGACATGCCAAGATAAGACTCCAGAAATTTTAATTTTAGCACTTTCTTATTGCAGAGAGTATTTGGAACTTATAAGTAAAGTTCTTGGGACATGCATGCATGCTGAATCAGGCAAACTATGCCAAATGTGGAAATGCAATGGTCTGTAGAGTGGGGGAGGAGCTGGCGAGAGAGCAACTCTCATGAAAAAGGACTAAAATAATTGAATGTCATGTATCATGGCAGGAAGCCAAGTGGCCTCCTGTTTGTGTATGCTCTGCTGCTGAGTTCCTTCCCTGCCTCCTTCTTCAGCCTTCCCACAGTTCTGCAGAAATAATTGATGCAGAAATATATATTGCATCGAAGCAACTTGGTAGTTTTCACACACACACACACACACAAACATGAGAGAGGGAGAGAGAGAGAGAAACACATACACACAGAGAGAGATTTAAAATATGTGTCTCAAGTTATAGCAGCCCCTGGAAAACTTGCTTAGAGACCTATAGACAAGTGTGGAGCTCTTGCTATTCATGAATTGAGTCATGTACAACAATGATCTCAGTAAAAAAAAAAATGAATCTTGAAGACTTTCAACTGTGCTGATACAAAGCCCTCTGACATTAGGGACTATGTTCATCTTGACTTCAGTGCTAATATTTGGTTTCAGAGAGCTGTATTTGTTTCTGAGTTACAGCTGCTTTCAGTAATAGCTTTGCACATAGTTGACTTTTCTTCAATAGAGGAGGGATGGGACTGGATTCAGTTCTCTGGTTCTACAGGATCCAAGTAAAGGGTAAAAATCTCAGGTGATGATTTATCCTTAATACAAATGATTTGACTTTTTAGCTACTGCTTATGTTAGAGGCATTGTTCATATTCACTAAAATGTGTGTTTTATTATAAATGTATAAATAGTAACTGAATCACGATACACTATTTTTATTATATAAAATACAATATCTTTGATAGGGATTATAGAAATAACTTTATTTCTCTCTAAAATTGTGTTCATTTTTCTAAAGGATTGACTGCTGGAGTTTTTACATGACACCGATATCTTTAAAGGGTAAATAAATTCAACTGAACTCAATTCACAGATCCTAATTGCACTAGTAAATTATTAAACATTTAAAACATACTTCCAAATATCTTATTTGATAAATATGGTATATTCAGTATATTTTGAGTTTGTTTTCCTTACTGATTTCTGGGGCATATCTTAAAGACCGACATGCTTGTTTTCATGAAGCGTTGTGCACATATCCCATAAGCATTTTATCCTTTCATGTGAAGACTTTTGGTTTTTAAAAGAAATCACAGCATAGATTTTGAGCTCAAATGACAGATGTTTCTCCTTTGCGCTAGAATTAGACTCCGTTAAGTGTAAAGTCCATGGTCATTAAAACAAGTTCAGCAGGGTAAGCCAGATAGGTAAAACCAAGGCGGGTTCAAAGAGTGAGAAACATCATCCTATGCCAATACCTCACCTACTGCTCCCCCCCCCCCCCCCCCCCCCCCCCCCCCCCCCCCCCCCCGTCCCCAGTACCCTTTGACTCCTCAGCAGAAGAGCACAGGGTTTGGAAGTGGAGATGGTGAGTGTAGTACTGTTTGCTAGGTGTGGCATTTACATGAAGTCTAATGTCTTCTTTACCATGGTACTCCGTGCTTTGTAAAACCCAAGAAGAACAAGAAGAGCGTGATTGTCACACCAGGATTTATTTCTAGGGGAAGAGAAAAAAAGGTGAGTGCACGAACTCCTTTGAGAACAAAGTGAAGCCACCCAGGCACTCTCCCGTCGAAATTGCCCTGCCCCTCACAGCAGCAATCCTGGTGTGAATTTGAATAAATGAGCTTTAACTTGCAAAAGGGGTCCTAGGTAGAGTTTTCTGGCAAAGAAAGGTCTCCACGTCCGTGGCAGCCTGATCAAGGACATTCTAGAAAAAAAAAAAGCAGCCGAGAGGAAAACCTCAGTATCTTAACTAGAATGAAACTAGGACTTCTTGGGGCTACAAGCAAGGTCTCTCCGGGCCGCGAGAACTCACTTGCTAAGCCAAGCCCTAAACCGGTGGTCACCTCAATCCGACAGCTTGCCGGGTCTATCTGGTTACAGTTCCTTAGACAGTCCTAGAGCTTGTCGCCTCACAAAGGTGGAGAGAAACCCGGGGCTCACGTGAATGAGACTCAAGGTACAGAATAGAAAATCCCTCCCCAGGAAGCAGGGAGTGAAGGCGGTGGTGAGCATCTGGGATGGAGATGAGGTTTCCAAAAGGAGCCTGATGTGCTGTAGACAACGTGACCTACAACCAGACAAGACTCTTTGTGTAAGCATGCGTGCTGGGGTGTCTCTTCTGAGCGAAAGGAGCGAAGTTTCGTTTCCAAATGGAGACTTGAAAGAGCCTCTTGAAACAAGAAAGAAGTTAGTGGTTAACCGATTCGCTGGTAATATTTCATCAGCGGTGCTTTTCCCCCTTTAAAGTCTAACTCTTGGAAAAACAACATATTTTAAGCTTTCTATACAAATATTGATCTTGGCGAACAGATAATCTAACCGTCCCTTGGTAAGGACAGTGGCCGTTCTGTTTCGCAGATTGGGGAATCAGAATTAATCCATCTCACGAACTGCTGTAGATTCGGAGGTGGTAAAGGGGAGGAGGCAGGTACATTTGACAGAAGCTGCTGAGCAGCCTGTGGTGTGATTGTGTGTTTATGGGAGCAATGAGTGGAACCACGGATTCCTCGCTTTCACATCCCTTCTTCATCAGAGAGTGATCCAGTCTCTGGCCTTGAGGAAAGCCAGGTTTTCTGTGTGACTGCAAGTTGTGAAGCCAAATGTCAGGCCTCCTCCCCATCGCTTCTTAGATTTGGCTATAAAGGAAAAGTTTCTTAAGGTCACCGAAAAAATTTTGTCATTTCTCATTCAACAAAGCTGACACTTTACCTTTACCAGGGTGCCGTTGGTGGTGTTCAGTCATGAAAGGGGGGGGGCAGGAACTTAGGGAAGCATGTCATCTTTCAAATGCAAACATCAGATGCTCACAAATTCAGCCTTTCTATCAAGTCAAAGCAAAATTAACGGATTCCTGCCTTCATAGACGCTCTCCAAAATCACATAGCTTGAAGGCACAATTGATTGTTTATAGTAAGCAAGTCCAGTATTTACTGTTGTTATAGTAACTACTTATATAAGAATTTTTTAAATAAGAAAGAAAAAAATCTACTAGACACTTTTTTTTTCAGTTTTGTTGTAGAGTTTTACACACAGTCCAAACCCACTATAATTTTACTTTTAAAAGGTACTGTTTGGAGAAAATCTCTTTAATGCAATTAGTTATAGGGAACCTAACTCCAATAGTGTGAATTTCTGATTGAAGTTCTTGGAATTCTTTCTTTCACACTGTATTTGGTTGATATGAGCTACTTTTGGGGGAGAAGAGTATCCAGGCATTTTTTTCTCTATATTAGAATTGGCTCAATAATTGAGTTGAATTTAGCAAATCCAAGTAACTCATTACTCTACTTTGAGTAAGAATGCCCTTTAATCTTACATCCTTTCTAATGTTAATAAAACTTTGAATATTTTCTCAGCATTCTTAAAGAAATGTAAATCTTGCCAAGAAGAATTAAGGAAAGGAACTTTAAAGTAATTTTCATTTTTTAAACATTGAAAGAAAGTGGGTTATGTCTCCTTTAGGTTTCTTTGAGTAAAGAACCATTTGGATCAAAGTTGAAGCGAACCATGTGGAGACTCAAGGACATTCTGGGATTTCTTCACTCTAGGAGTGATGTTCAGTCCTGTAAATCACGTAGTGTGCGACACAGGTGTTTTGTGATGATGAGCATTAACTTAAAACTTCCACTGAAAATCAAAGGATACTATTTTTTAATGCTGTCTAAAATTTTGAGGATAAAAAAAGGTCTTTGGAAAAGGAAGGGTGAAGAAACAGTACAGAGAAACACAAAGTTGTACATTGCAGTTAAAACAAAGGAAACAGCGCTCATAAGGATTTGAGCAAGGAAGATCTTGAGACACTCTGAATCTACTGTTTGGCTTAGTTGCTGAGCTAAAACAATTTTCACTTACCCTACTGACAGAAGTGAAATTGGTCAACCAGAAAGCTCAGATCCACACTGTAAATCATGATACTTTTGAGACTATTTTTGTAGATGGGAGTAAGGTTTAAAATTTTTCTTTCTCGTAGTGACTGTGACTGAGCCAAAAAGAATTTAAAAGTCATAGGAATGGTTGAAAGAACCAGTGATCTTTTTACCTAAGGGAAGATATATGAATCTATGATTAAATGCAATCAGTTCAGACCCAGAAACAGAAATGCTGACAGCATTGGATCAGAAAAGAGATTTTGTGTGTATATGTGTGTGTGTGTGTGTGTGTGTGTTAAAAAAGTTTTTAAACAATTATTGCTCCTATGGCTATAGTGGACTGGTTCTCATAGTTACACACTACTGGAAAAGAGATGTTGTGGAGGTACATATGGGTCGTGCAAATGTATTTAAGATCAAAACTTTCAAATGACATTCTTAACTCTTGAAGGAGCTTCCATTTCTGAAATGACCTTGGCAAGACAATCAGAGTACTATCGTTTTCTAAATTAGAAAAATAAAGAGAAAAAAGTTGTTATTCCGCCATTATGTTTATTTTGTTTTGTTTTCTTTTATTTGGCTTTTTGAGATAAGGTTTCTTTGTGTAGCCTAGGCTATCCTGGAACTCATCCTGTGTAGGTCAAGCTTGCATCAACTTAGAGATACACCCGCCTCTGCTTCCCAAATGCTAGGACTAAAGATGGATGTCACCACTTCCTGGTTAAGTTATTCTGCCATTAATGATTTTAAAGTATATAATATTTGATTTTCCTACCAGCAGATGTGCAAATCTGTAATGATTCATATTTTGATCATAATATATATTTATATCTATTTACCCATAGTGCTAAAATAATAACATGTAGATTCAGACTCACAGTATATATGTCCAGGTTTTAGCCCCTGTTTGCTGAGGGTGATGGAAAAGGGATGTAACAACTCTGATTCGGTATGTAAAATATAGGCAATTTCCATCACATGGTAGGAAGTGAATATAGAGACAGCTAATATACTTAGCCATGTAGACAGTGCTTGGTCATTTTAAAAATGAAGGGTGGAAAAAAAATCACTCAATGACTATAGAACTTTGGGAAATACACTAATGGTGCTATGAAATGAAAAGGGGACACTAAAAATGCAAAATAATTCAACCATTAAAAAATAAAATATATAATTTTGATTAGTTATGAAAAGGATCAAGAACATTATGTAGAAAACAAATTTCATAATGCTGTTACGTCCTGAAATATGTGTACCCATCATGCTGTTCAGTTCTGAGGTAGGTAAACCACTAAGGTAAGTGTATTTGGCCCCATTTATTATTCAATTAACATATTAACATGGGTATTGTCTGTTACCATTCATTTTTCCAAGGTCTTTGCCACTCAAAGAGCTGGAGTTCTACTCTTAGCTTTGTTGCTAAGTATCTGTGGAACTTAAAACAAATGGAGTTACCATTCAGGGACTCGGTTTCTACCATAAATTGTAAAATTGTTGAGAAATATTTTATTAAAATTTATGGGAAAATGTATGACTTTAAGAAGTTTCTCAGTAGGGATGTCTCCTGTCTTCCAAAATATATGTTTTGGAGGAATTTCATCAATAGGTAGCATTTTGAAGTTCAGTCTTTGGAGGAAAGCAAAGTGAGATTAGGTCAAGAAGTGGGGTCTCTTGATGAGATTACTGGTCTTCAATGGGGATGAATGATTGGGAAAATCTTTCCCCAACATATGTAACACACAACCAGAGAATGGTTTTCTTTAAATCATAACCAAGAGTCCAGCAGCACTAGCACCACGATTCTCAGAACTCTAACTTCCAGAAATTTGACAAGTCTAAGTTTGCTGTTTCAGCCATTCAGTCTGTAGTACTTGATGTTTAAGGTAAATCTGCCCCATTGCTTGCAAACATTGTTAGAAACTCTAGGTTTCCCCAGACATCCTTGGTTTAGAGAAAGCACAGAATGCTGGAAGGAGTTAGGGTAGTTGTACATGGGGCAGAGTTTGTAGGACCAGAATCATCCATCTCTGTGACAATCACCCTGAGGGCTTTACAATGGTTCTTTCAAAATGTGTGCTTTAAGTAATTTTATTCATATATAAGCATCAGCATACACCATGGTCAACTCTCATCAGATTCTCAGAAGCTAATAATGTTCTCAATAGACCACTGGAGTTTTGTCTTCTAAGGACAGTTAATCATTCCACTCTTCAAGTAGGGACTTTGGTGTATGCGACCCTGGAGCTTTGATATTAATTACGTTAATAATACTTCTTAATATCTGCTTATCTCAAAAATATCCCAATTATCATCACCAATAATACTGCCTGGGATTGCTATTGTGATTTCAAAACCGATCTTAAGATACATAAGGGCCACACTACAATGGGATGGAAAGCTGTAAGATTCTCAATGTACTTTCTCATCCATCTTGCTGGTCACCCCTGTCCCACTCCCTGCTGTGTCCCACCAAGCTCCCTTACATTCAATAATCAGTTCCCCCGTTTCCTCTACTTTCCATTCTTTGCATGCACCAAATTTATTGGTCTACAGGTATTTATTTTGGCCACATCCCTATGCCTAAAATGATTTCACTGCATCAACTCACTGTTCGAGATCAAATAGAAAATGAAAATGCCTTTTCCTTGACAATCCTCACTTGAAACTAATCTTGTCCCCATTTTAAATCCCTGTTTACATATAAAAATACAATTCTTTAGGGTATTTATTAAGTGTAGAGTGATACTAAAAAGTTAATATCTGAAAAGGTTTCTGTCAACTTAAAACATAATGGAAAAATTAAGTAACAAGTAAAGAT